>JAPMNZ010949361.1:0-14311 GCA_029875035.1 Pomatoschistus microps | reverse complement strand
TTAATTTCAATTCAGATTCAAGACACAAGAGTAAAAAGGTTTATATTGGGTAAATTGGGGGAAAAAGGATGGATGGATGTAAAAACACCTTAACTGTAACTTGTCAGGCAATATCTGATGTGAGAGCGCCCTCTAGATGAAATCTCCTTGTCATATATTATTATATTACTTCTACTGGGTACTCAGTAAAATTCTTTTTCTAACCATTTAACATTGGCTCCCTCCTCAGAGACGACGCACTCCAGCTCCACTCGTTCACCCTTCATCACCATCTGATCCTCCAGATTCTTCACTATTGTGACTGGAGGCTCTAGGAAAACAATTGACAAAGGCATTTAGAATTCTTCTGAAGCCTTTATGACCCCATAGAAAAAAATCCTACCTTTGACAAAGAGCTCTGTGGTGCACTTCTCCTCTCCCACCACACAGCTGTAGGCGGCGTCATCGGCCAGAGAACAGTGGTTGATTGTGAGGTAGCGCATGTTGCCCACGCTCTCAAAGATGTACCTCAAGAAAGACAAGATCGATTCACTCACCGATTGCACTTCGAAAAACCTTGGAAACTATTAAGTCGCCAATGTACAGACAAACTTCAAAGTATTCTATGTCTTGTCTCTCATTGTACTTACTTGCTGAAGAAAGGTCAAGGAAGATGTTTCACACACGTCATTAAATGAACCACATAAAATGAACCACATAAAATGAAGAAAATAATAGAGACATTTTATTAGTCAGAAACAGGAGGTTTGATAATACAAGAGTTTGTTCATACCTGCCAGTAGGTTGTATTTCTTGTCCGTTTTTCAGCCATTTTACTTCCACATCTGAATTGGCAACTTGTACTGCTAGTTTAATTTTGTGTCCCTTTGTTACTTGGTAGGCAGGGTCCAACCTCTTAAGAAATGCTTTCAAAACAAAACAAAAAACTTTAAAATTCACTCATAATATGTTTTTCACGTGCAAAACTTTCTTCACTTACCTTCACTTTTCTTTTCATCTTTTTTCTTCATCTTTTTTAATCTCTTGAGCATTCCTCTGAGGTCAGTGACGCCATACTGAAAAGCAATCTTCTCGTATTCTGAGGGAGGAGCGTCTTTGAGAATGTCCCAAATGTCAGCATCTGCCTCTGGGTTCACCTGCACAGCACTTTGATAAAAAAAAATACATTGTCTTTTGACTGATCAAATTCATTAATATTTGATGTGCCTGCATTGTCAGCATAGAAACATGTGTCAACAAATAAACTCAGCAAATATGTCTGTATTTTTGCAGTATTCTCCAAGAAATAGGATAATAATAGATGCCCTATTAAACGGTTCTGGGCGGTCTGTAGATAAAACATTATTACTTTGCACTTCACTTGAAAGCCCTAGCACAGTACGAACAGGCAAAAGGGCCTATTTCCAATGACAATCAAGGGGAAAATGCAACAATCAAATGCAATCAGTGATCATGTTGTAGCAATAGAGCCGTCTGAAGGAAGGGGAAATGTTAGGCCGTTATAGAACAAAATGTAACTGTATATAATTAATTTTCACTATGAAGGTTGGTAAAATAATCAAAAAATAATTCAAATTGTAATGACCAAATAAAAATCTCAGTGAAGACAAGCAGGTGCAGATCATTTACAATAGTGCACCTGATTTTTCTCCCGTCGTTGAAAAATATGCAGTACCACACCTGCCCACTAGATGTTCCCAATTAGTTGAATGCCGTGACACAGACTCTTACCGATTTGAAGGTTTTAGGAAACTGCTGCTCATTCAGAAGTTGAATCCAAGATGCAAAACAAACCAGATGCATTAAACCACATTGACAAAACAATGACAATAACATGACCGTACATTTAAACATCGAAATGCAGCACCACAAAGAAAAATCAAGTGGTCAGTTTACATGCAATCAGTGATGGCTATAGCTTACATGTCATGCATTTATTCATAACTAGACCTATCTTTTGAAGTGGAAATACACGAAAGACGTAATTTTTTAAATGCTGCATGTATTATTGGGTGGTTACATTTCTCAAACACTGACATATACTTTAATGTTGTTATTCTGGTAAGTGATGTTGAATGACCTTACTCTCTGTGTCCATGAGAATGAAAACAAAAGAAAGACAGAAAATCAAATATAACCTTGTCAATGTTTGCACGTAATTTATCATAATTCTGTGCGTATATGATTGCTAGTCACCTCTTTTTCAACAAAGCGCTGAAGTCCAACTCTCCTGAGTCTTCCTTCCCGTCGCCACTACTGTGAAGTTCATCAACATAATCAGATTAGCATCATTAGCCTCTTTAGCTTAATTAGCATTATTAGCCTCATTAGCATCATTCTAGCGTTAGCTCGTTGGAAGGAAGGCCTGTGGAAGCGAGCAGCTGCTTGTAAGTAAGAGCTGTTTATTGTTAAAGCTTGAACAGTATTTGCAATATAGTGTCTTTACTGCAAAAGTTATGAAAGATATGTCAATATTTGCTCAAATTGGGAAACACGGATCCTTATTTGAGCACATTTTGACTACCTAAAAACAAGAAAAAACCTTACCTTAAAATGATTTCCTCATATTTTATCTTTTTTTTTTGCAGTGTTGCTGGTGAATGTGTGTCTATTTTATGTAATATATAATAGCAGTTAGATGATTTCATAGTTCCTGGTTTGACAGTTGTTTTATACTGCAACAGTTACTGTTTTATTAGCAGTCTATGGTTTTACCACCAAATGATTACAGGATTTGTATCTGCTTCAAAATAGCTAGTATCCAAATTGCGAAGAAATGCACAAAAATGGCCAAAACTGCCAAAAATATAATAACTCTTCATATCCAGTGTAGAACCTACTCTGTTACATTTTTTTCAGCGAAAATCATGAATTCAAAACTCTTATTAAAAGAAGGGAATCATTCTCTAAATAAAAATTATGTGTTGATCGTGAAAGTGAAACCACACACAACATCAACGCATTTTCTCTGGTGAATCTCTGGGAGAATGTCTTGAAAACATTGTGTGACATCTTGGCACATAATGGGTTTTCAGAGTATCTTCAAACTCATCACACTGAAATATTTTGTGTCCATCCACTGTGCTCTTTAAACTGAGATGCAGAATTATAATATAGCAACAAACATGTGTTTTTTGAATGACTACTTTAAGACCACAGTGAACTCAAAAACCTTTGTGTTTGACTTGACGGCAGAGAAGAAATGGACTGAATTGCTTAAATGTAATCCAGATTTCTTTGCTCTTTTGACAGTCAGATTAAACATCAGTGAAGAATCAGAATGAACCTCCAAAGGTGCTACCTGGTTGAGGCTCCACTTCTCCTTGCAGCAACCAAACTCCTGACAGGTCAGCATTTTACAGTTATTATTTATTATATGCATTTTTTAAGTATAATTCAAGATATTTTTGTGGTAATTCAGAAGATGTTGTGCCTCTCCTCAAAAAAATGGGAAACCCTCTAGAGTCTATGTTAATCATAAATTGAAATGTAGTTTTCTTCTACTTTATCTCATATAGGAAACTAATTTCAACTACTTGTATTCATGTTTCAAAGCTCACAAATGGTCTCGTTGATTGACTGATACATTCAGAGTTTTGTCTTTTTACTTTACTCCCTTTTTGCTTCCCTTTTCTCCGTAGCTCAACCACAGCAGGGGCTGCACCATTCTTTCTGTCAATCTCCTTTCCTCACTCTCTCTTGAACATACTTGAACTTCTACACTTGAGGTAGGACCTGGAGAGGGCAAGGGATTATTCACTGGATGATAATTGTACTTCTAGATTTAGTGCCTATATTCCTATGTTGTTTGTCTTGGCAGGATGAAGTCAACAGGAGACTATCATATGGAAACAGCAGAGGTGACATACTGTAGACCCCTCCAGGCCCTGGCTGTTGTTTTATCCTGTTCATAAAACAGTGAACAGAACCAGCCCCAAACTTTGACCTCTACTTCCATGATGGGATTGAGTGGATCCCATCTGAGTTTTTGCCTCTCTCTAGTCATGGCCTGGTTCTTGGGTGGGGCCTTTGTTGGAGCATATTGTGTCACAGTCCTTGATTGCATGTTTCTACTGAAAGCATGATATACTTCTCGCATTTTAAAGATCAGTCCCGCACCTGTGAATGCAAAACTTGTTTCAATACTTACGTTCGTCGAAAGGCGGCTCTTATGTCCAAACCCTCCGATGCACTGGCCTCTGAAAAGAAATAAAAGTAATGCTCTTGATACAGGGGTTTGAATAAATAATTTAGTTTGGTTATATTGAGCGATTGGACATATACTCATGTTACAAGCAGATTATTGTACAGAGAACTAAACTAAACTAAATTATTGGTCAACAAGTACTGTACATCAATTACTGGCTGTTGGGGAGCAATGTAAATGCTTATTCTAATACAGTGATAGGTTAATAAAGACTTACTTAAATGTACATCAACCCATTCTACTTAACGAATAAAGAACAAGATACTGTCTAATTTATGATGGAAATTGAAGGAACCCACCATGTACAGCCAGCTCAAAGTTACAGCTGTCAAACTTGTCTCGAGATGAAACTTCACATCTGTAACCTCCGGCATAGTTAGGCTTTGCTGCAATAATCTGCATCTCAAATGTATAGATCTGTAGATAAAAATTATTATTATTAAAACAATTTATATCTCCTAAACATGTGAAAAATGGCGTACCTTTGTGTTGCGATCATAAATCTCCTTCAGCTGCAGATGTTTTCCTGATTTGCTTGCAAGGTCCATCCACTTTCCTTTGAACCATTTGATTGTTGGTTTCTTAAGTAGAGATGTTGCATTCACTTTAGCCACAAATGTGATATTTCCTCCTGTATAACATTTTATAAGCATTTAATCATTAATAAACGAAACATGTGAAAATGTGAGATTCTAATGTTAACAATTCTGCACTCACCCACAGTTACTTCTCCGGACTGTGGTTTCTCAGTGAAGAGGCCAATTAGGTCTTGCCTTGTGTCGGGAGCCTGCCCATCTGTTGGACCAGCAGGTAACACAAAATAAAAAAGAGAACTCAATACAATAGATTATTTTTAACACAAACATTCAGGTTAAACAGTAGCCACCCTCTGTTGCAGCATCAGGGGCAGTAGCTGCGGTCTCATCTTTCGGAGGTCCATCTACTGGGACAGCGGTGGGCTCTGCGTTCAGCTCAACAGGTATCTCAGCAGGGATCTCAGCAGGGGCCTCAGCAGGGGCCTCAGCAGGGGCCTCAGCAGGGATCTCAGTAGGGGCCTCAGCAGGGATCTCAGCAGGGGTCTCAGTAGGGGTCTCTGCAGGTGCCTCAATAGGGGGTTTCTCTGGGGCTTTGACACACCAGAAACATTGGAATGAGCTAGTGTAACAGTAGTGAATGCAAGTATGCTAGTTGTAGAAAGGAGCGTTGTACCAACTGGACAGGAATACAAAATTCTAAAACTTTTTTTGCTGGACAAAACTCACAAGACTCTTACACAGTGATATTGTCCATTTTCGTGCAGACCTATCTAGTCCCATCATGTCTTGTTAAGTTCACTTGGAGCAGGTGGGCACAGTCCATTCTTGAATTGTCTAAGTCTCACTGTGCATTGGGAAACAATAGACTGTTGTAATCCTCTGATGATATTCTGTTGCTGCATGTTTTTATAATACATTACAATAACATTTCTCATCTAAAAAAAGTGGTTGACACTGTAGATTGAGGTAATGATATTTGTTCCACTTTTCCTCGCATGAGATCTCATAAAAAAAACAAAGCAAACCAAAAAAAGTCAAAAAGTACATTGTTTATGTGCTCTTTCGTTATATTTATTTTCACATTCGGTATCTTCTTCCTTTTCACTGCTCCTCATATCAGACCAACAGAAAATGTCACAGAAATGTTTAAACCAAATCCAGACCATAAACACTGTTCTTAGAAACAGACGTTATATTCATGATAGGTGCTCTCATTACTGTGAAAAACTTTCTTTTATCTCCTGTGTGTTATCTCATGTGAGTGGCTTGTTGACTGATTTTCCATGCGTTATCAGCTTCCTCTCGTGGCGCTCCTGAACAGCAGTGGAGTGGTGGTTACTCAGCAGGAAATAATGTGCGGGTGTGTGGCCCAAGGTCGGCCTGCAGACAGAGGGTGGCAGAGATAGGAGCCACAGACAGCTGTGTCGCTTTCTGAGTCTCTCGTCTGGAGCCTTTTGAGAGATTTGTTTCCACCTTATCAAATGCAAACAGCACAAGTGTTCTCAGCAACTCACACTGCAGCAGACATGAGCTGTTGTAGGGTTTATGGTGGATTAGGGAGTGAAAGCAAAGACATACTGTATAGAAACTTTTGTGGGAAAGAAATATTATGCAAATCGACTTTCAACCATATTACAACATTGTTTCCTCATCACAAACGGACCCGGACATGTTGTTAAATTCATTCTCACTAATAAAAGGAATTTCTGGCACAATCTTGTAACTCCAGCCCTTCTACCTAAATGCTCCTGACTCAGTCCTGTAATAGTTTGACATAATTGCTACACTTTGACATCGCACTAAGAGCAGCCCCTAAAATAGTTATGGCAATTTCTCAGGCGAAATGGTGTGCTCTCTGTCACATTCTGTGTTTGCAGCTGGTAATTTGTTCAAAAATAATAAAACTTCCTCTGGTGTTAGCATAGGAAGATACATGTGGATTGTGTTTTTTATATTGAGATTTTGATTATATTTGTTTATAGTATTTTACATTCTAAAGCATGTGCTGGAATTACTATAGAGTTTTCAATGGCCAAAAATATTGCATAATATTTCTTCTCTGAAGGAACCCTATATATAGATGTGACTTCCTTCTGCTTTGACTTTTTTCTGTCTGTTTTTGTCTTAAGAAGAAAAATAACCAATGGATTTTTTGAAGAAAATGAATAATGTAATATACACAAATGTTATATTTATTTGATTTAAAATATTACTTGGCAAATTGAAACCGTGAGCAGGCAGTGGTGACAAAGCAGGCAAACGGAAGTGGTTCTCGCCAAATCTACAGCTTCAGTGATTTTTGTGAGTCGTGCTGTCAACATATCGTGAGCGAAGTGGCCCACCTGGCTTTGTGACAACTTTGAGCTCGAATTTGACTTTAGAACTCCCAGCAATCACTGCGTAGACACTGGCGTCGTCCTTGGTGATTTCTTTAATGGTCAGAGAATGTTTCTTTCCGTTCGCAGTGATTAAGTATTTGTCACTGGCCACAATGTCCTTTGCGTTGCATTGCCATTTTACTTTGGCGTCAGTCTTCTCTGTCTCTGCTTCGAACACCACAGAGGAGCCCTCCGCCGCCTCCTGGGGCTTCGGTTTCTTGGCAAATGCTGAAACTGAGTCATGGATTAGCCACAGACAAATTATGATTATTTAGGATGTAAATTAGTTAACATAGAATCAGCGAATGAGCACAGTCATTTTAGGCAATTGAAGGCCAAATCTGAATGGCTTCATCTGCTCTTGGGAACTATGAAAACTACTAACAGATCTGGAAACACATGACGATTGACATTTCCAACAGCAGTCCTCTAAAAACAATTACAACTTTTAAAAGCCCTTTTTTACACCAACTGCTGGAAAAACATTTTAAGCAAACCTGTTACAATGTCACAGGCTTAATGTAAAACTGTTCACTTGCACATATATGTTCAGGCCTAAAGCAGTACAGGCCTCAGGTATCCTTGTTGAGGGATTATCTCAGCTCTATTTTAGCTCCTCGAGAGACACAAGAATGATGTGCTCTGTCTATCGGCACTCACCGCTTTCTACTGTTACACTTCCAGCTGTCAATCAATCATGCCATTTCACCTTCACAGCTCCTTAACTTGTCATGCACTGAAAGTTTGCATGTACTATGTATGTACTAAACTATAAGTACAACCAGTTTGACTACAATGCCCCAAAACAAGATAAAGCCTATTCTGACGTTATTTTTATAATTATTGCTGACTACCAATATTGTCATTGGCTGCTGGACATACGATACGTAGTTCATGCTGTTATGGTTGGTTTAAGACAATTTAAGACACATTTCTAGTGAACCTGCTCCTCTATACATACTTAGAGGAGCTAAGAGGACACAATCTCCCAATAGGATATGATAGGATAATAATTAATGTGATAGCTCAGGAATTCCATATAAATTCACCAACCTAATATATGTGGATTGGTCCAATTGAAGTTTGCGACCAATTATTTAATCTGGTTTAGTCTTCATTTGTGGAGATTTGAAATCACCAACGTGTGCACTGATTTTCATTTTAATCAGTAGACCAAAAAAAATCCAAAGCTCACATTGTTTTTTAGCACAACTTTACCTGGTACTGAAAATCGCAGCATGTAATTCAACTACACATAATTGATACAAAGCCCTGGACAACTGTAGTATAATTGATTTGATGAGTTAGATCTCTGCCACACATTGTCTAAGCACATTAAGGATAATCTTGGCTTAGGTCGACTAACTGCGATAGGCTTCACAAATCCTTGACACTGGCCTCAGATGGACACTGTAGATACCTGAACTGTATTGTGTTACCTGATAGCTCCCAAACAATGCATCCTCCGGACTGAGGGAGGGGGAAACTGTTGAAACTTATTGACACGTTCTTCAGATCAGCATTTGGTGAATGCTGTGATGCTTTAAATGCTCTAGGATCAAATATACGTCGGACAATGTTTGCCAACAGGACATATGAGCCTGTCCCTCACTGCCAAAGGGATTTAGGCAAACTTTCACACCACCCAAAATGCTCATGTACAAGACATTACATTTACTATAGACCAAACCTGGCCTACTGGGCCGACACTAAACATATCATCTCATGTTTTCATATGAAGCAATTTATATTCATTACATATCTTTAAGGTCATTGAATCATTACTTAAATGCATTTGTCCTCTTTTAAAGCCAGGGCAAAAACCTGAGAATGGGAGATAATACATACAGCATATGGCAACTAGGGATTTTGCATTATAAACACAAACAGTGAATCTCATAACATACAGTACATCTTCTATCTGTGTGTGTTGTGACTGTGCAGCGATGGATGGAGCTTACCTGTTTTCTTCACTGGCTCTGGCATCCTGAGCTGTCTCTGCTCCGACTCAATGGGACGTCCCAAACAGAGCTGTATGACTAAAGCCTCAGTCTTTAATAGCAGCTGCTCTTCCCAACAACACTCCCACCTTCAACAAACCATCCCATCTTTCCCCTTTCCAAAAGCTCCTCCCGCACCACACTCACACTGTCCTGTTATTGATGCTGTGGTTAATAGGTTTAGGAACACTTTCATTTTGGTACTTTGCTACTTGCTGGACTTAACTTTTAAACCACAAACATTAACCATACAATAACATCCATGTAGTTCCTTGGTCTCAAACTGTCTGGTTCTATCACTGGTTTTCACATGCATGTAATTTTTTCCTCTGTCACATCTTTTGTTCACTTAAAAAGAGAGTATCAATCAATCAATACATCTTTATTTACAGAGTGCTTTTACAACAACACAAAACAGTCCACACCACACAAGACACAAATCATTACATAAAACAAACACCAAAATCATTATCAAAAACAAAGTGATTAAACCATTAAAATAACATAAGGGATTAAAATAATAAATAACAACACATTAAAAAGAGTAGAAATACAATCCTCCAGTTTTATCAATAGGCAAAAATAACTGTCTTTCACCTGTATTTGAACATTTTCAGAGAAGATGGCTGTACCAGACAATTACCTTTCAGCATGTAAAAGATTAAACATTTTCTAATAAAGATAAAGAGAGCATGTTCGGGTCATATTTGTTAACAATATTTTACTTTCTTTCTGTTGGCACAAAGAACACATGTTAATAATGAAACAAATATGTAAGGTATAGCCTAGGTTATGGTTGCATTCCATCACTGCGCTGATGGCAATGGCTGCACAGTGGCCCTCAGCCCGGCCCGGCCTGAACTGAGCCTGTACCCGCCACCGTCTCCTCGACACCTTGGCTCAGTGACAGGCCTTGACTCTGTGGGAGGCTGTGGTTAAATTTAGACAATTCTTTTAAAGAAGACTCTGTTGCTTTGCCCACATCTGTACTGCGGCCTGCACCATCTGTCACCCTTAAAATACCAGACTTAGACTTAGGTGGATTTGAACTTTGGCTCGTGTAACGTAGTATGGATGAATTAATGCAAGGAGATAATACTATTGCACTTGTTATAAATACTGACTACTACCCCAGATCCCAAAACGGTACAGCAAACCTGAATGCTCAGAGTAGTTCATTTAGATAAGTTCAGTTAATTCAAAATAACCACTAACTTATTAAGGTTAAGTGCTATGAACATGCTTTGGCTTTTGAGTAAATTAAACTTATATTTTTACATTTTTTTTACTTTTTACTGATGACTAATGTAATCACTGAGGCTACTGAATAGCAGGAGTTGATTTTCATATTCCAAATGTGGTTTGAAATTCATACCATTTAATCTTCTCACATATATGACCAGAGAGCCATCCTACTGCAAACTCAGCCAATGAAACGCTTTGAAACAGACACAGTTGATACACAAAGCAGAGCAGTGACACCACCCAGAATGCACTGCAGAGCAAAATATAAACAATCCTTTTGAAAAATGTTATTTTGAAACGTTAATTTTGAGAGTGAATAGAAAGCAAGCCAGCCTAAAGCAAAATACTTCAGCAACTATTGAATAAACTCATTAAACCAATCGACAAGGCCAAGCCACAGAAGATCTGTTTAAACTATGATTATAACTATAACTATAACAGCAAGAAGGTTTTTGGTTTCTAAATCCAGGTGGGAACTGGGCCTTTCAGAGTGGAGTTTTTCTTGTTTTTCCTGTGTCTGCGTAGGTTTCCTCTGAGTGCACTGGTTTCCCCTACTAAAAACAACAAATAAAATATGATTAGAGTTAGTGAATGAATGGAGTTAGTTGGAGGCTTTGATGCACCAGTGTGAGGAGAGAATGAAACAATATCTGAGCTCTGAACATTGTAAAGCGCTTTGAATGACCTTGGTCTGTAAAAATGCGTTAGAAATAAAGATGTAATTTTTCCTTTATTTAAGTTCTATCAAATTAATACGTCAAGTTACATGAACTCAAAATGTTTGAATATTGTGAAATTTAAAAGCTTACTTAATGTAAACTCAATGTTGAGGTTTATGAGTTTTTGAATTTAAGAAATGTGGCAACTGATGTGATTGCCTTCGTTTTTTGAGTTCTGAGAACTTATTTGGGTTTACAGTGCACATGTTGTGTCACCACATTTCCTTCATTACAACATTTGTCTTCCTGTCTGGCTCCTGTTTGGTCTTTTTTTTGTTGCAAAAATATGAGAAAGGTCCATGTTTACATTGTATACAGCAATACAATGTGTTTGAAAGGCATATATTTTGGAAGCTTTTTATTTGATGATCTTACAGTTAAAATATAAATGGGGTTGCCATTTCACAAATCATAGTTCACATCAGAATCAGAATCAGAATTATTTTTATTCCTATTGTAAGTAACTGAAAGTTAAAAACTAGGATTTTTTCTTTGGCTCAAGGTGCAATCAAGTCGTAAGAGTAAAAAGGTAAAGGCATGCATAAAAAAAAATCATCATAACATGTCTTAAAATTACTTCTAGTTATTCCCTGTCCTGACAGTATTGTGACGGGCTAAACTGTCATTATGTCCATGAGAAACACACGTCCTCGCTGATCCTCCTGCAGGTGGTGAGTCCACGGAGTGTCTTGCCCAGGGACACAACGACTTCAGTGGAAGTAGATGGAGTTGGTCTTGTGGGGCATCTAACCCACGACCATTAGACCTGAAGGACAATGTTGCCCCGCAGTGTTCTAATTGTATTATATAAAATATTATGTTCAATTATTTGATCTTGTGACTCTCTCTGCTTGGAATATTTTAATTATATTTTTGTAATGCATTGCCTATTGCATATTGCATGATTACATCCCTCTCTGTAGGTGATGTTGTATTTGTATTTAGTGTTTCCCTTTTTACACCTGCTCAAGCCAAGTTTATGTTGTGACTTTCTCTCATTACAAAATGTTTTGACCATATGTCTGTAATAATTCCCGTTTATTAAGAGCATCCCTTTTGTTGGAGCTGGCCGTGGTCTTTCATGGACTTGAGTGACTTGGATCTGCTGTCTTCACCTGTCTGTGCAGATCAGTGACACCTCGCCCACTGAGGGGAGCTGTTTGCTCTGCTCTTAATGTCACATGCTTCTGTATTTTGAAACCTTTGGAAAGTTACGCTCGCTCTCCCTGGAGGATTCTTCTTTGAGTCATGAGATATATTTATTATGTAAGTGTAAAGCAAGAACAATTTTAATTCCAATTGACAATTCTAACAGACATTACACTAATAGTGATAGTGTTGTCACCCATTTACAATAAACACTCTTTATTATAAACAGTTACAAAAGACAGTAGGACTATGTTGATCTATGTATTATCATTGATTTATGTTTGTACAGTTGATTTCAAAATACCTTTTAATATCCTTTTCTTCTAATCTATGTCATATATATTTTGTAAGTAAATAACAACATAGATTGTTGTTACGCCTGCATAAGATTTGTCCTTAAACATTTGGGCAGGAGCTGTATTACACAACACACATACAATTACAGGACACACAACATGTATGTATACTGTACTTTAAATATTGTCTACTATTTAAAAGATATGAATTGCCCCAAAATTGTTGAAATTGCTACAGTACTGTTAAGTATATTGCAATGTACATAATGCTATACTGAAGAAAAATAAATTACAAAATGGCAAGAAGTACTAAAATGATCAGATTTTTTTCGAATATTTAGAAGCAGTTGGACCTAAATCGAACCAACAAGTCTGAATCTAACAATGTCTTTCCTAATATTCTATTCATTGTACAAATAGTTTGAATATTTACGCCGGCTAATATGTGGAGAGGTGTTTAATCACCACAAACACCATTTGTTATAACTGTTACAAGTCTAGCTTTGAAAAGGGAATTGATCAGAAATGTCCAACTCATTATGATAATTATCCTAAAAATGTGGAGGAAAATATTGTGGTTCAACATGTAAAACTCTTATGAGGCACTATTGGTGATGAGATCTTTTAAACAGTAAGGACGAGAAAAGTATTGCTATTTTTCAACAATGCTCTTTTATCAAGATCAGTCCTGGAGTGTTTTTTTAGCTCCATTCACTCTAAAATACAAAGCCTCTAGCGCTAATAAGTCCCGCTCTCTTTTTGTCTAAATTCTTCTATCACGAACTATGACAAATATTTACAGCATGGCGCCATTAACTGAGCTGTTTTCTTCCTTTAAAACCTTCTAGTGGAATCTCTTCATTCAATTAAATTTTTTACACCCAGACATGAAATTCCAAAGTAAATATTCTCAATATCAGGTTTAAGGGCCACAATGAATGCAAATAATGCTGTGCTCTTAATGCATTGTCCAGTTAACGATTATTCAATTGTTAACATAATATCCTCTTAGTCGTCAATCACAACTTTTCCTCAGCCCTTTAAATCTTATAAATAACTGAATTTGTTTTAACTTATTTAAAGTTAACATATTCTGAGCCCTTTGTCTCTAATGCTTCCTGTCCACATGGCCCTTTCCCAACACTTCATCGCTGAACTGATACGTCAGCTTCTTCTTGATCTTCTTCACCTCTCCAGTTTTGCCGTAGTTGCGTAAAGCCCGCGCCATTTTCTGATAAGTCATTTTTTTGCGGTTTCCTTTCTGAAGGCCCCAACGATGAGCGAGCGCCTCTTTGTGTTTGGACGAGAACTGGAACATGCCTTTGTCCCGGTCCACCCACCAGATACTGTCCTTCATGTCACCATTCCGCAACAGGTCCAAAAGATACTGGTACAGGCGGATCTTCTTTCTGTTGCCTTGAGTAGAAACAAAATAATAAATTGTTTATATCTGATGGAATACATTAGAGAAATGTATATAAAAGAAAAAAATTATAGATCTAAGCAAGAACCCAAAAATAAAATAAAATATTAGTGACGAGTTAGAGGAATTGAGATTTTTCAGAACAAAACCTTGAAATAGCAACCACTATTTTAAGACTTTTTTTCAGAATAAACTCAATGATATAACACTTCAAGCACCAAAGAACATCAGTGACATGTTAGTGGCATATAAACCAACAGGCTCCTGCTGGTTAGATTAGATTAGCTTTATTAATCTCACAACAGGAGAAATTTACATGTCACATTGGCATGGATAGAACACTCAGAATTGTGCAAGA
>JAPMNZ010949357.1:0-17875 GCA_029875035.1 Pomatoschistus microps | reverse complement strand
CTTCAAATGCAAAATAAACCTTATAACCAGTCTGCAAGCACACATGCGGGTGCTCCATCTCATTACCAAATTGCTTCACTTGGAATTTGGATAGTGACCAAATCTGCTGGATTTCACCAAAGACACTGGCAACCCAATTTAGAGACCCACGTGATTCCAGCTCAGATTTCAAATCAAACAATCTGTCTAAGAGTAAATCAGCCTTAACACAAACCAGTACATGCACCAAGGTTGTTGAATAGGATTATGATGTGCTGCTTACAAATGGCAGAAAATAATATACTTAACCTAGAAAGAACTCTTCATACTGGTTTAAAACAGTGATTTGAGGAGAAAATCACTGTTATATAGTCGGAGATGCAGTTTATTTTAATTGAGCAATTTCTTAGAGTCTTCACCTCTAAGTGTCCATCATTCCCATTGCTCTCTCTCTCTCTGCTGCATTGTTGCTGCACGATCACGTCTCTGGTTATACATCGCGACAGTCAATTTGTGCGGCGTTGTGTGTGTTTTGTGTTGTGTAGTGGGCTTTCGATGTGAATCAAAAGTGATCACTTTATGCCACAAATCCAACACAGACTGCAGGTGCCCTAATCTTTTAACACGAAAAAAACACAATTCTTCTTTCACAAAACTGTTGAGCCACCGTACTCCTCAGTCATTGCTTGATTTTTCACTCTTTCCCTTAGTTCTGCCTTTTCTTTCCAAAATATCAAATGCTGACCAAAAAGATGTGCCCATTGTTTTTATGTTACGAATAAATCCACATGAAACACTTTGACCAAATATGATTGACGGTGGATTATGTAAAATAAAAGTCACCAATGCTTTAAAGAAGACATTTTTTTCATTCGTTTGGCCATTATGATGAAAACTAGACTGTTTACTTTGTCCTCTCATGGTTTAGGAAGTGAAAAATATGGTGAAAAGTATGAAGAGTAAAAAATGCTTTCCGTTAGTAAGTGTTCTTTTGTACTTTATTGTAATTTCACATGATCATTTGTGAGCACTACTTTTGTTTCAAAAGCAGAAAAATGCTCTGAGCCTGATGTCGTAGTGGCTCGATGACATCATAGGACTGAGGAAGGAGCTTTTAACACAGAAGGGGCAGAGTTACATGTTTGCTCCAGAAGTGTCTGATATTAGCCAGGATGGGTCTAAAAACAGCTTTGAGTCTGCGATCGATGAGAGAAGATTGAACACTATCAAAAGCAGTGTCAGAAAGTAAAATCAGGATAGACCAAATGACAGCATATGTTCCTTTAAAGGCACTGTGTGAACTAAGGTACTTAAATGGAAAATGTGCAGATGGTAAAAAATGCTTGTGTGCCAATCCATCTACCTACAAGAGTTCCTTTGCTCTCAACAAAATTGGTATCTATTTCTAGTTTACACAAAAAAATGATATTTTAGCCTCAGATTTTTCAGACAGAGAAGTGAAAAAGAGAGGACCACCCTCTGCCAGCCCAAAGCGTGAAATAAAGCACAATAAAATGTTCTAGCACAAAACTATTCCGTCTCCACAGTCAGCGCTCGGTTTTTTTCTATCTCCCTTGTACCTTTTCTCTCAATTTCCTCTCCCTACTCACATTCCCTGCCTCCCCCTGACCCATCAGAAAGAACAGTAGCCACAACCTCTCTCTCTCTCCCTCTCTCTCTCTCTCTCTCTCTCTCTCTCTCTCTCTCTCTCTCACATTCCCACATGCACCTCTCCTCGTGCCCTTCCTCTCCGCACCGCACTTTGGATTTCCTCATTCAAACTCCAGGAGCGTAGAGAACGGAGCACTGAACCAGACATCCATCCAGAGCCGGGGGGAGGCCACCTGTCTGCGTCCGCATTCCAGCTCTCATCCCTGGGTTCAGCTGCACCACCATGCCCCTGCTCCCTCCGCACCCCAGTTCATCTCCTTCTTTTTGTAACCAGCTCTTAACTTTTTCTTATTCCTCTAAGGACAACAGTTATGTATTTTTTGCTGCATTTTTAATTGCTTTTGCTTCTCTTTTTTGCCAAAATCTCCGGGAGTTGCTCTAATTAGCGCCCTGACTGACAGCTCGGTAATTGGATTTATTTCATATCCTTTCCCTTGAAGTTGAAGGAATGTTTTTCCCTCCACTTTCTAAGCTTCTGCTTCATAATCTTCAGTGTTTTAGTTGTGTTTGTTCAGCGATCTGACAAAAACCGTAATCTTTATCTGAAAGAAGTAAAACTGATTTGGCTGATTTAACCTTGGATAAGCAATGAGAAAGATGTATAACTTTCAAAATTATTTCCTGTAAGATATGAATCAAATCGAATTGGAACAATAATCCCAAAAATAAATATAAATATTACTATGCCAAAGCTGTTGTTTAAAGTGCCGATTTAGAAAGAAATGATGTTGTCAGTCTTTGCAAATATCATGGTATTGTATATGTATTTTAAAAGTGCAAATGTGTAATAGTTTATGGACTATGATGGTTTTACAAATATGTTTCCTTTTCCGCGCATGAAATATAATTGAAGGAGAAAAGCTGCTGGATCTCAAAACACGAACAAGTCTTTTTTTCTCTCTTCTTTGATGAGACTCAAAAGTTTGCTAATCTAACATGGAAGACAGAGTTTAGTTTACCAGAGTCTTAAAACAGCCCTTGTGGTTTCCGACTTAGTTCTGGTGGATTAATTTTTCTTTAATCCAGGTTTAAGTGTGGATTAGTCAAGCTATGGTTCTGATTCCTGTTCAGAGTTTAGGCTTTTAGCCATTTTGTCCAAACACTGCGTGAGCCAAATTACATTCCCAAAACACATTTTCTTTTCATTTTCAAACCAATTACTAAATTCTATTCTACCCCAGTCGTCCCTCCTGCTATTTTACCACAGGGCAACTGATGTGGAGTGTCTTGCCCAATGGCACCATGTGTGATCGGTCAAAATAATTTGTGATAAAGCCTGGGTATTCAAAGATCATAGCTTTGACTTGACATAAGCAGGTTTACATACTGTATAGATGACAATTGTTGCTTCTATGGAATTACATTACACAATTTTCATGGAGGCAAAACCAATGCGGTCAAATTAGATTTCAGATCAATGGAGCCTTCGTGAGTTCCAAGGGTCACTTTTAAGAATAAAACACAAACCGATTGAATTATAGCATACTGTGGAAGATTACAGTTTACATTACAGATGCCATAACAAAAATGAGACCAATTTGTATTCTTTATACATCTTAAATCTAGAAACTGTCCTAAAACTTTTTTTTTTTTAACTGTCTTGACTGTCTTGACCATCCACCTACACTCAGGTTGGAGCATTGCCTCTTGAATACAGAGGAAGAAGAAAAACTGGAATATCTGGACTTTTGCGAAAGAAAGACCAGGTCCAAGATTAGAAATTGAAGCACATTGTGTTACTAGCAGTGTTTGTAACCTGCAGTGATGAGAATGACCTGTAGAGGGATGAGTCTCAGGTGTGACGGCGCGCTGCCCGAGATGGAACAATCTACTCCAGATAATATGTTTTTCAATGAATCACTCAAACTTTCAATTATGTGCAACAGGGAGGGTGTGATACAGGACAAGGGGGAGCGGGTGACCATAAAGAATCACTGTATGTTTTTGTCCATGGGCAAGACATTCCCAGTTGGTTCTGGTTGTTACACTCTAAATGTCATATAAAATATTCAATGAATTTGTAAAAAAAAAAAATCTTTTCACCTGAATGTCCCAGTGCTGTGTATGGCTTTTTATTCCTATCTGATTGTATAGAGTTCATATAGGGATGGAAGCCATGCACAGACCTGGGGTTATAGCAGCATATTTTATCAAGGCATCTCTTTGTGCCAGTTCCAGACTTGGATAAATGATGAGCTTCAAATGAGCTTAAAGAATAACAAGTTTTAAGAAAGAAAAAATACCAAATGATTGATTTATAATAAAACATTTTAAATGGATTTATGTATAACAATAACTTCCCTGTGATCCTGCCTGTACTTCCGTGAATGTAGTAATGTTCTATATCTAAAAATGTGTGACCGCAAATAAAATAATTTTGAAATAACAGCATTATCTTGGATTGTTTCACTTGTGTCTTGAAGGTGAATTGTTTAACTTCCATTGCAGGGGCTATCAACTTGATTACCTGAAAAATAACATTTAATTGAATAAATGACCAATAGATAGCTTCGTTGACTTTCACTAAATCATTTCATATAAATCAAAAGCATTGATACGGAGACGCAAGCTTATTTATGAGGTAATGTCATGTTCAATTTCACTATACTAGAATTTAGACAAAAATCCACCACCTGAGCTGAGGTATTGTATTAGTATCCTTGTATGGGGGAGGGGGGAAAATGTAGACTTGAGCAATATGATATCAATCTCCATTCTTATTTCTATGATTACTTTGAAGTGCGGTGGAGCTCCAGCTATGGTACAGTTAATGTGAAGTGCTGTGAATGAATGACAGTGTAACAGAGGGGACATGGCTGAGAGAGGATCGATCAATAGGAGTTGATTTGGTCTTAGATTGGACTGAAATGATGTGATTTGAAGAGCCCAGACCTCTCTGCTTCGGCCTGATGAGATTCATGGTTTTACCCCGAGAACTTGGACGGAGGAAGGAGGAGCAGGGGACACAATGCAATGTGCGATGCAACCGTGTTAGTTTTCGATCTGTGATAAATGACAATGCAGCATGAATGAAGCAACTTTGGTGTTGTAGCAAAGAAAGAGAAAATATCTACTCCTGTGCATTTGCTTTACATTTGTATCAAACTAAATCAACTGTTTCAGAAGGTCAACATTTGATTGTGAGAGTCAGAACAGAACAAACATATGCATGATAATAATACAGACCTTAAGTAATCATTCATTAAAAATACTATAGCTACTGAAAAAAGCTACAGGTAATGGGGGATACATTAACAATATTATTATTTTAACATAATAATGCATCAGCTTTTCTGGACAATCAGAGATGCTTTGTATTTTAGTATTCATTCACTGTACACGGGGTAAACTACTACTATAATGAAAAAACTGAAGCCTTGAGGCAGACAGACAGAAGTGAGGCTACTAATGTATGCCACCAGGACAATGACCACCACTAATCATTGTTTACCACATCAGACACATACTTGAAATGTAAGTGAGGTGTCTTGCCTAAGGACACAACAACAGTTTATGACCTCACAGTCTCAACCTCACTGTGGCGACTGGTGTTCCAGACGTCTCCCATCACAGCACTAACCAGGCCTTACCCTGACACAGGGAGACACCTGCAAACTCTGCATGTGAAGAGTTTCAAGCTGAAAAGGTCTGGTGAAGAAGCTGACACCTTCCTCCACACTGCAGCAATTCCATTACTGAGCTCAGAGTCAGGAGCAGAGGTGGCCAGGCCAGGCAGCTGCCCTAATCCTCTCAGGGCAAGTAACAGGAGGAAATCAATATGTTCTGATTTCTCCAAAAGAGACGTCATCACAATAGTCAAAACATAAAAAAATACTGTTGCTGATTTCAGTCACGGATAAACAATCAGGTGCAACAGTATCAACAGTGGTGTCAGCTGTTATCTGTGTGATAAAAATGACTCTAAAAATGTCTTTAGCCTATGCATTATTACCATACATCGATTGACTCAGGAGGAAGCATGGCAGATTCTTTTAAGTTATTTGATGAAATAACTGATGAAGTGATTTGAATTAAGTCAATTTAGTAACAGAACAGCACTGCCCTCTAGTGGTTATCTTTCGCTGTTGCAATAGTTAGATTTCTAAGCCCAAATCTCTACCAATACATTCAAACGTATTCATACATACGTACATACATACATACATACATACATACATACATACATACATACATGCATACATACATATATACAAAAGTTTGTAAACCTTTAATGAAAACAAATATTCACATAAAATACCACTTTTATGAGGGAATCAAAATATTAAATAAACATTATAGTATGTTACTATGTGAAATGACGGGTCTATATTGAAAATTGTGATGCAACAGGACTATGGACGATATTTACAGAATTTTGATAGATGGAAGTGACGTCAGAGCCACAACTGAAAACATCCGGAGCGCCCGCTGCTCTCCTGTGGACTCGTTATGAAAGCTTTGGTTGTGGAAAGCTCTTGTATGAAATGTTGAGTAACTTGTGCTTTCTTCCGCTGTTACCAAACCTCCATGTGGAGTCCTGCAGCCCTGCAGCGCTGTGCGGGAGTACATAACTATTGAACTGCACAAAGCGTACATTTTAGTTCAATAAAAATGGCCAAAAAGAAAAATTCACAAGCTGCATGTGAGAAAGCCCCAAAGACGAAACTGCAGCAGCCGCTCAAGCCGCGGACAAAGAAGCAACCCGCGGGTATGGACCGTGTTCTCATTCAGAGTTTTATGCATACTATACTATTCAGACTGATGCCGTTATTACAAGTATTTTACTTCTAGCCTCACATGGAACTTTCTTCCAAATCCAGCCTTTAGGGCTGCAAGACCGACATCGCAATAGTCCTTGCAAACAACACAATATTCATGAATCTTTTTATAGAGATCTCAGAGTGTAGCTAAAACTCCGACTAAAAATCACTGATAGCTGAAATATTTGTTGCATGTTTCGACTTCAGTATTGGTTTGACAGCTCATTTTGTCCTGGTCACAAAATGTTCCTGAAGTTATTTGTCCACAATGAACAATACAATCTTTAAACATTGAATAAAAATGTTTTCATTATGACAAAATCGTGCAGCCCTACTCTACTGAATTATTTTTTCCTAATATATTATAAAGATGCATACCATTAATAAGAAAAAAAGCTTGAGTAACACAATATTCTAAGTGTTACATTACAAATACAAATTGTCTATACTGCAGCATACTATGGGTGTACTGTCACTTTCTTGATTTTCAATATTTCCTATTTTCCTCAGTGAATGGTGTTGGGGATGCAGAAGAACCCATAAAGAGAAAAGTTAATACAAAATCCCGCTCCTCTGGAAATGCTGGTGATGAGTCTGTGAGTAAATACTTTAAATCTCCGGTGAAGACGGAGGAGGAGTCTGAGGAAGAGTTCATGGAGGTCCCACAGATTGTGATTTGTGAGGCTGGAGTGGAGGCTAAAGATGAAGACGAGAGTGAAGATGACTGGGAGGAAGTGGAAGGTCTGTGGAACATCTCACACTGTTCAGTAAAACAGACATTCAAATGTTTGTATTTTGGTATGTTTATGTTTGGAATCATGACAATAACCACTTTACAAAAGCCAAACCTCAGGGCATTCTAGAAAATATGTATTTCAATTTCTTTTGATTAGTGGTTCCATGGTCTAAAGTAGTTGTTTTTATATCATTCTTCTAAGCCAATTCTGCATTTGGAGAGAAATAAAGTAGAAATTACATGGCTCCAACGAGTACCATCATAAAAATTTAACATCCATTTGCATTTGGATGCGCCAAATTACGGCTTTCAATTCAATGTTGTTATGCCGTGGAAGTTTGGGAAGTTTGGGAACCTGTGCTCTGTGATAGTGGCACCTAGATAAAAAATAACTGCACTGCTTCTATTAAAAGCAGCAGGAAAGACTGTGGCATAAAGCAAATGATAAATACATTAATAAGTGTGTATTGTTAATAAATGAGTAATACTAGCTTTGGTTCTTAAGCAGTTTGACTTTGTCTTTGATCAGAGCTGGAGGGGCCTCTGGGGCCAGTGGAGCCCTCCGCTGCAGCCCTCTCCATCCCTGAGTCTGTGGCCATCGAGATCGAGACCCCAGAGGCCAGAAAGAGGTCAGTATCTACATTTGGAATGCTATAGTTGGAGTGCACATTATTTTTAAAGCTTGACTTCTGATAACTTCACGGTTGTGTCATTCACAAATGGTACCATTCAATAATGGTGTTTTGTTTTGGGGGGGTTTTTCCAGAAAAAAGCGTCAGTTGGAGATGGATGCTTATCTGCGGAGAATGGTGAACCGATGCAAGAAGGATCTTCTGATAGACACTCACAAGGTTTATTACCTTTTACACAATTACATAGAGCTTACATATTCACTCTATGTTCTGTTATTATTGATATTGTATTGTTTTGCAGGTGCACCTGTTGTGTCTAGTGGCTAATGCTCAGTTCCGTAACTCCCTGTGCAGTGACCCAGATCTGTTGGCCATCACTTTGTCTTTACTTCCAGCTCACTTTGGAAATGTGGCCAAAGAACGCATCGACCAGAACTTCATCTGCGGACTGCACAAATGGTTCTTGAACTATACATTATATGTACCTTTTTTTGTGTTTACTTACAGACTTGGAACGGCATTTATTATAAAATGTTTTTATTTCATTTATCATAGTTATGTAACACTTGGCTTTGATATCCTAAAGATTTACCTGTTTCAGACCATGATAATATTATTTCAAGGAACTTTGTTTGATAATATATACTTTCAATTATGATTTTAGTTTTATATTTTCGTTTGTAATGCTAAACAGTATCGATTTTGGCGTTTTAAACTTTTATCAATTTACTATGTTTTTCAAAAGGTCTAAAAATGATTGTTTTCATCAGGTTCAAAGCGACTTTCACTCTAAACCCGAGTCTTCCATGTGAGGACTCTCCCAGCCCCAGATCTCTGCTGGAGAGGAGACTGGCGAGTCTTTCAGCAAAGAACCACCAGGAAATGACCCATGTGAGCGTCCACATCCGCTCTAGACGTCTGACAAGTGATATTTATGATCTAAGTTTGATTTGATCCTTGGTGTTGCAGTTGTTCCTGTTGGTGCTACGGTCTCTGCAGCTTTTTTGTCGACTGGTCTTGTCTTTACAACATGTGTCTTTTAAACCTCCATCCACTGCAAAGGTAATCACTCCATGTTTTGAAAATGTTAAGAAAATAATTGTCATTGTGAGAACAATTCCTATGGCAAAATGTCTGTAAATGAGAATCTATGACCCCCAATGACAAACTCCTCAACAAATCCTACCACAGACACTCGATTTGATTGTTTTTAAATGTGTTATTTTTGTCACTCAAGGGTAAAACAACCAAAAGCCAAAGCAAATCCAACTCTCAAAAGAACTCTTCAGCTGAGTCAAGCCCCACTGAACCAAAAGTCTCACCAGGATCCAAGAGGGCGTCATCTGGGCAGAAAAAGGGCAGAGGAGGTAAAAAAGCCAAAAAGAAAGTAAAATCTGAAGAGGAGGAGGAGGAGGAAGAGGAGAAGGGATCCAAGCCTGGACAGAGACCTAAGAACAGCAAGCGCAGGAGTGTGGCCTCCAAAGTCAGCTACAGAGAAGACAGCGCCAGTGACGGAGGAACGGACGGGAGTGAGGAGGAGTTCAGAGCAGGGAGTGAAGAGGAGAGTGATGAAGAGGAGGAGCAACACGAGAGCAAGGTCTGGTGTGTGCATGAATGATGGGTGGTGGTCAGAGGGAGAGGGGCCGATGGCATATATGTTTTTCATAAATCAGAAATGTCTGCTCACTCTCATTCTTTTAAAAGTTGGGAATAGAAAAACAATTGCTTAACTTTAAGTAGAATTGAACAATTAATTAATACAATTGATTGGGCTGCTGATGGACACGTTTCCATGTTTTCCGTAGAAATCTCCAAAGGGAAAGCCGGCTACCAAAAAGAAACCTCCTGCTTCAAAAAGAAGAAGCATTGGCCAAGAACAGGACAGAGACCAAAAAGTGGAAGGGAACGATGATGAAGAAGTGGTATTGAATGAGCCTAAAGCGAGGCGACAAAAGCACAGTCCTGGAGCAGACCAGTGGGTGGAAGTGTTTCTGGAGAAAAGCCTCACGTGGATCTGTGTGGAGGTGGAAGTGGGCGTGGCATCTCCTCAGGTCATATCCCAGAATGCATCACAGCCGCTGGCTTATGTGTTGTCTGTGAACGGGGACGGGTTCCTGAAAGACCTAGGATCAAAGTACGACCCAACATGGATGACCTCAGCGAGGAAGAGGAGGGTGGATGAAGAATGGTGGGAGGAGTCGCTGGAGCCTTTCTTAGGACCGGAGGATGAGCGGGACAAACAGGAGGACAAGGAGGTTTGATTGAGTCAAATAATAACAGTAGCGTTTCATTGAGCATATTTGTTAAAGCTGAAGTATCAAACGAAAAAGCTTTGTTTAAGTGACAAAAGTCTTCATCTTATTAGAAAACATACAAACTTAGGAATTACATGCGTTATTACATTGTAATTTTGGTATTATTAAAGTTAGGTACCCCAGCTTTAACACCAGTTTGAGAATTTAATGGAATCAGATAGTGTCAATGCCAGTGTCAATGCCAATGTCAACTTTATTTGTATAGCACATTTACAACAACACCAGCTGCCAGAGTGCTTCACAGGCACGAAAGATAAAAATAAGATAAAGATAACATAGTTTGGATTCATCCTAAAATAATATCATGGTATTATTGTTAGACATTCAATAGTTACAGATACACTGTGCATTATGCCGTACTTAATTTTCTCAGATTATTTTTGTATTCAAAAACATATCTGTCGCTCTCCAGCTGCAGTCAAAGTTGAGGAGTAAGCCTCTGCCCGTGTCCATCACAGAGTATAAGAACCATCCTCTGTATGCGCTGAAGAGACACCTGCTCAAATATGAGGCCATCTACCCAGAGACCGCCGCGATCCTGGGCTACTGCAGAGGGGAGGCTGTTTACTCCAGGTACGAGTGTGTGCGCATGTGTGTGCATGTGTGTGTAGGTGTGTGGTGAACTATCTGATTTATCTGCAGTAAAACAAGATCAGCTTGTAAACCTTTGGTAGAATGAATTGTTCTTTTCTTCTAGGGATTGTGTGCACACACTTCATTCCAAAGACACGTGGTTGAAAGAGGCACAAACGGTCAGACTGGGAGAAGAACCATATAAGGTTCGGATTGGTGACTTTTTACAACCTTTTTATTATATTGAACTATGACCATAACTTCTACAATTCACAAATGTGTGTCATTGTCCTCTTAAGATGGTGAAAGGATTTTCTAATCGCTCTCGTAAAGCCAGAATGATGTCAGAGAGCAAAGATGACAACGACCTGGCCCTGTATGGAGAGTGGCAGACGGAGGATTACCAGCCGCCTTTAGCTGTTGATGGAAAGGTATAAAAATCACAAATTATGTCTAAAGTTAAAAACATTCACCTTCATCTGTTCCATTCTTTCTAATGTCTAATTAGAGCATATGAATGTGTATGACTAAAATCAAATGAAAAGAGGCCAATGCCCTGAATGTCATGTAAACTACCCAGCAGGGTGCCTTTGTAATCGATGTATTCTGTTTCTGCACACCTGATCTAATATGTCTTGTATATGTAGGTTCCCCGTAACGACTATGGCAACGTGTACCTGTTCAAGCCCTGCATGTTGCCGGTGGGCTGCGTTCATCTGAAGTTGCCAAATCTCAACCGTGTCGCCAGAAAGCTCGACTTGGATGCTGCACCGGCTGTAACAGGCTTTGACTTCCATGGTGGATACTCGCATGCTGTGTAAGAGAGATTTATTGAATTTTGGTGTTATACTTTTTTATGAAATTGTGTGAATGATTTCAAGCACATAACTTTATACCTCTGCAAAACTAATTGAGTCAAACATTTTGGTTTTAGTACGGATGGGTACATTGTGTGTGAGGAACATGTGGAGATTCTGAAAGCAGCTTGGGTTGAGGAGCAGGCGATCTACAAACAAAAGGAGAAGGAGGTAAGATTACCAATACAGAGAACAAGACACAGGCCCTCTCTTGCTTTGAAACTTCCCAAAAACAGAACTGGTGCATTTTGATATCAATCCACTTCAAATAAGAACTTTGGCATGGATAACAAAAGGCTAATGGCGACGTAGTGTGCAGCATTTCAGGCAGATCTGAACCAGACTATAGCCGATACAACGGAGAACTTTCCAAAAGGAATATATTAAGTAGTGAAAGTCTATGTTCACCTTCCGTGGATGTTCATCTCCCTCTGCTCGAGTCCAGGGAACTAAAGCTTATGCGCAGTATCTTCATAATCACTAGCATTGCACATTTCTGGACCGTGATTTCCGAGGTAGGGCTCTGCTGTAACCATTTCACCAGTTTGGGAGTGAATGCCCCGAGTGCTCAAAAAACCAGGGGCCTTACTGTCACCATTTCGTTACAGGCCATCCTGGTTGTTGTTTGTTCCTTAAGATGTTTGATATTCTGGTCAGACAGTAGACAATAGTGTGATTTCCCTTTGTCAAATAGTTACAGGCTGACTCTCCTATGGATTACAAGTTTTAAAACAATTGTATTTTTGAAATTATAAAGTGATTTGTAGTTTGTAATTTATTGAAGTATAAAACCAAATGTTTATGTTTTCAGAAGCGCGAAAAGAAGGCTCTTTCCAACTGGACTCTGCTGGTTAAAGGCCTGCTGATTCGTGAGCGTCTGAAACAGCGATACAGCACTAAACCTGGAGCTGCAGGGTCCAAGGATGGACCTGAGGGGGAGACCGGAGGCTTCTCCTCCGATGAAGAAGACCATGACCTGAATGGAAAGACTGCTTCAGAAACACTAGCCCTGTCCTGGCCACAAAACAGACAGACAGAGGAAGAAACGGGAAAAAAGAAATCTAAAAAGAGCAAGAAAGGGCAAGAGCATTTATTTCCATTTGAGAAAATGTAATTCTGAAATAAGTGTATGTCTGTAGATATTTTTTTTTATATCGTTAAAACATAATAAGCATGCCTGAACTAAGTACTAATCCTAGTAAGTCTATGATTTATTTGATTTGATTAGCTCTTAGGTTCATCAAGAACCAATTGTTTAAGCGGTAAATAGTACACACAGAGATACAGAGGCCTTTCATTTCAAGTGTAAAGTTCTGTGTTGATGATTAATACCTCACAGTGTGATAACCCACTGTTTTTTTTTTCACTGACAACTATGTGTCTACTGTACCCTTACTGTAAGCCATTTTTCATCTTTGGAAACCTGACTCGTACTTGGTCTGAAGGTCGATTTTCCTCTGCCCATTTGCATGAAAATGTCCCTTTGTGGCAATTTGGTAAAAGTTCTGTGAAGAATTATTCTAAATAAGATTTTAACTTTCCATTTCCTTGAAACTGTGCAGGTATTGTATAGCGGGATAGTTATGTGATGTTTCTTTAAATTTGTTTTCTCTTTTTGTCAGGTTTTGTCTAAATTTACTATGAATGTATTTCTTTGTAAATATGGTGTAAATTGTTTTTGTACAAAGTATTTTGGTAATAAACTTAAAATGAACAAAGTGATTATTTTACCCCCCAAATATTATTTAGTTTTATTGTACACAATGTGTACCTTAAGTTTCTCTTTGACTCGGCCATGAAAAGTGTGTTCTAATCTCAGAAACTTTAATATATTATTCCTGACTAGGTCAAGGCTCTGTAAACACTTGCATAGCATCACATGATGGCATGATTAAGTGAATCAATTCATCGTAGTAAGCCATGCTTCTAAGTTTTACAGTCTTACATGTTTTCTTTATCTGCTAGGTTCTATATGTATCTGTGTTTTTTAAAGAAAATGCTTCAAATGTCAAAACAACAATCATTGTTTTTTACCAGTGTCTGTACTTTTACTGAAGTTCTTTCCACCTCTGGATGATAAAGAAAACTACTTCCGGACAAGAGACATATACTATACAATATATATTTATATATAAATGTATATATGGTTTTGATTAATGAAGGCATAGAGTAATCTGATGTTGTGCCCTCACAGGGCTTTGTTTTGATGAGCGTCTATATTTTGATTGCCAGGGAGAACCGGAGGTGACGTCGCCCTTAAGTCTCAGTGACCGTGTAACTTCCAGGTCCAGCCTCGCGGACTCAGTGAAATACGCTCTTTCCTCACGTTTCTCCGCCAAACTGAACGTCCTCTGGGATCATCGCGAACCAGAGCAGAGCTGCACATCCAGGTAAAGCCCACACCTTCTCTGGCCCAGGAGCCTCCATCATTCAGCCGCAGCGGGCCTTGTTTACATCCCCATCCCCGGGCTCGAGTGTCTTAGAGGCGGCGCTAAGACACGGCTGGGTGGGCTTAATAACTCGCTCTCAGAATTCGTCTTTGTGAAGGACTTTAAGTCTGGGTCCTCTGTTTACATAAACGTGAACAGGCGTGATTTTTGATTGCCTGTTTTGGTGCTGCTGTATAGTAAAACACTGAGAGTTAGCACACGAGCTAATCGTGCTAACGGTTTAGCCAAATCATCAGTGGCACAGCGATGATATTATTTATGAGATTATGTGACAATTTTTATCAGTTTCACCAAGACAACCTTGATAATTCAATCTGATCTAATGTCCCTATACATTCCTGAAAACATGTTTTCTTAATGCTTTGCTTTTAGTCAAAGTTACTTATATCTTTGATTGGATCCTGCATGATATAATATTGATTGTAATCATGTGGCTCCAGGAGAATAAAGGGCACATATTTGGTCACTCATCATTTCCCATCGTGATTTTTGTTTGCGTTTTATTTCCTCTATCTGTCTGGTCACTTTATCTCTACGGGTAAGCTAGCTTTATTTAGCTAGGTTACATTTTTCCTTTGACACTGAAAAGCAATGCTGATGTGTGAATATTTTAAAAGCAATATCCTCTCACGCTATTATTTATTAGATGGTTTTCTTGCAATGTATTACAATAGCAGTCAACTTAAAGTCTTGTGATGAAAAAGGGGAAACTGAACATTCACAGTAACAACATTGCAACATAAGGTCTGTTGTACAATGCCCGTTTCTACACTTACTCAGAATGTACTGATATTATTATGGGTATAGATTGTTATTTAGCTATTTCATACTTTGTATTAATTTGGGTAACTTGGATGTATAAAATTATTTGAAGTTATTGTCTTCTCATCTATAGTCTAATGTGTTCTTTCTAGAATCGAGATTGTTGTTGATTCTTGTTTTGCTATTCTGCCGTTCCACCATATAGATACTGGCATCAAGAAAGTTTTAATATTAGTAATTCTGGTGTATTACTTGAGGCGGTTTGATTATATTAACTCCTTGGGCTTGAAGCTTCCTACCCCAGTAATTTAAAGTAAACTTAGTCAACTGTATTTCCGTAGCAGTATTGAAATCTTACACTTCTTATGGAAGCTAGTGCAACCTTTCCATGTCTCCCCTCCTCTCTGCTTGCTTGGCTCTTATCAAACTGCTGCTGCTGACTGTGAGGTTTAAGCTGGATATATTTCACTCTGTCTATATATAGTACCAGACCTCCACGAGCTACAGTTTGTATCCTTAGTCTGGGGCTTCTCCCATTGATAAGTCTTTCCACATTTGAATTCTTTGTGGCTGTACAATTACTTATTATTTTTAGAAATGAGAGGATGGTTCATGCTCCTCATTCACTTTGCCCTATTCTTTTGAACTTTTAAACACGGATATGTGGAGTAACGCATTGTCTTGCAAAACATTGTATCTAAAGCTCTTGTGTGTTTCTTTGTGTGTTTACATGTTGTTTGGTTTCTGTCCGCGTGTGGGCCGCAGTTTAAGCTACTGAGTTAATCCCCAAAGCGGTGACACTGGACTGCTGCACGTGTTGAGTAGGATTATAAACCAGGAGAAACTCGTGGGAAACTCTCCGCTCAGCACAAATCGCATTACTGTACCGTTGTTGACTTAGAATAATCAGACATGTTTGTAGTTCAAATAAGTCACTTTGCCTGCAGTATAGTTTACTTAATGTAATACTTGGGCTAAGGTATGGACAGATGCTGGTTTCAATGTTGTAGCTGAATGGGATGGCCTCCTGGTCAGGCCTCACACTCTCCTGGACTAGTCTTTTCTTAACACAGAATCCCCCATTTCATCGTTGTCCTTTATGACACATCCTCATTTCCAACAAAAATCATACTCATCTATCCCTTCCATGACACCCATCCTCTGTTTGTCAATATCACAATGCCAAATTTTCAAATCAACAAAGGTAAAGGTAAGTGTATTTAGTTAGCATTAAATAAATGGGTTGTAACGAGATGACTCAGGACACTGGTGCACAAATGTGTGTCAAAGCTCTGCCAAAGTTTGCAATCTACTTCAAATCACTTCATGTAGTTTTTATCTGAACACTTTAATCAAAAAGGAAGGCCATCTTTTTATAGATTGCCTTCCTTTTTGATATAACGAGGGCAACAGTGTCTCAAAATTATCAGTCTGCCTTGAAGACATTTGACACTGTCAAGGGCAATGGATACAAAAAATTATAAGGTTGAGTTTTTTGTTTTGTATTTCCCTACATGTTTATCTTGTGTTGATTGTAAATAAATAGGAAAGGCAATACTTGGATCCGTTTTTATAAGTAATAGATAATGAAAAAGTTACATTTTATCATTACTTTTCAAAAGGTTAATGTAGTAATTGTTGCCCTTTTCTCTGCAGAGTCCTGTTTCTTCTTGGCTCAAGTCGACTATAAAACCTTCCAAATGAGTGACGGGGAGTGTGACTTCTTTTGCTTCTTTCGCTGCTGCTGAAGAAAAGTCTCTGGACAAGAAAGGAATCATTTCAGCCAATCAGAGCAGGCGTGTGGGCGGGTAGGCGGCCGTCTACCTGTCTGGGCCAGTGGGGTGTGGATGTCCGTGGACATGAACAGCCAGGCGTCAGACAGCAACGAAGAAGACTATGTGAACTCGGAGGAAGAGGATGATGATGATGATGGCGGTGACGAGGAGGAGGAGGAGGAGACGGGGGACGTGGATGGCTATTATGATGATGTAGCAAGTGACGTGGAACAGCAGGGGGCAGACTCGTTTGACCCTGAGGAGTATCTGTTCACCTGTCTCACCTACAAGGAGAGCCAGAGAGTGCTATTGGAGGAGGTCAACGCGGTGGCGGCAGCGCTCAAGGTGAGTTTGTGTTGGAGATGGAGTTCCAGTTGACTTGTGGTAAGAGAATATAGAGAAAATGTAGAGTACCCTCAGGAAACCTACGCAGACACAGGAGAATATGCAAACTGAGGATCACACGTCTTCATCTCATTTACAAAAAAAAATATATCTCTTTTGCATACATATACTTGTACTCTGAGTTTGACACTTTGGCCTGAGAACTGATTGAAAAAGATAAGCTTTGTCTCAGTAGTATCCGGTTTATGTTTGCACGCTAGCTTAAACTGACTAGAATTGGTTTGTCAAGCCAAAAACAGTTTTGGTTTCATGTGTCAATAAAATGGAATTGAACTCTGCGTGTTATGCACTTCTGCAGTTTTCACTAGTGCTCATTGAGCCGTGTGAGGGATGGAGGTAATCCCTTGGGATCATATTCAACGGCCAAGAAGAAAGTGTTAAATTGTCTTCTTTCTCTGTTGTAGGTTTTACCATCTGAAGCAAAGCTGATCCTAGTGCATTTCCACTGGCAGGTTTCACAGATCATAGAGAGGTATGGTGCACTGATGAAAGCACATGTGTGGAGTGCTCACTGCTCATGTCTCTCTTGTCTCTCCTCTCAGATACAAGTTAAACTCATCGCTGCTGTTGTCGGATGCTCTGGTTCAGCCGAGCAGCAGCTGCAGATCTGTCTCTGTGAGTGACACTTTGCACGGTACACCTGGAGTACAAGTTCAAGTGCACACGCTATAAACATGTTTGTTTTCAACATGTATTCAACTATTATAAGTAGGGCCGGGACGCGATTAAAAAAATTAATCTAATTAATTAGAGGCTTTGTAATTAATTAATCTTGATTAATCACATGTCAATTGCATATAAGTAAGTAATTTTTTTCACATGGATTTTTAGTTTACCATTGAATAAGGGTCGCTCTTACTCGCGATTTTATGTTTCTTTTTTAATGCTTAAGGTTAGATCAGTTAAAATAATCCACTCAATCCAAGTCTGTTGACTGTTGTTTGAACCAAAGCAGCCAAA
>JAPMNZ010949351.1:0-10944 GCA_029875035.1 Pomatoschistus microps | reverse complement strand
CCGGTTCTGCGCAGTGGACGACCTCCCATGATGCATTGCGTGTCATACGCGTGTGTGGATCTCATGCACGTGCATAGAGGGGCTCGGCCGCGCTTTGACCAATACGAGCTGCTGATCAGAGCAGAGGTATAGAGCGGAGTCAGAGCGGGAAGGAAACGAGCAGTTTGTAGCAGTAAAGTGTGGATTTAATAAGTTCAGGATGACAAGGGACATTAAAATCCGATATTTCTGAAAGCTGTATGTTCTCTGTTAGCCTGGCCTTAGCCATCCGTACACTTTGCTCTATCATCATTTCACTGAATGTAACGTCTGGGTCTGGTCCCTGTGTTAGAAATAACAATCGCTTGAATTTCGACCGACCAATCAGTGAGTGCGGGAGGCAGGTGTTGTAGTTAGTTGTGGGTGACGTCAAGAGTTTGCGTCGAACGGGCAGGTTGTAGTTTGGCAATGGCGAAGAATGCGATAGAAAAGTATTCCGGTCTGGTTCTATCAAGAAATTGAATCAGGAGCAAGAGGAATGTTCAGAAAATGTTATCGCTGCAAAGATTGTGGCGTTACTCCCCACGGGGTCCGTTAGCAGCAAAGGAGATGGCTAGGCTAAATGCTAACGACTCACTCGGGCACAATACATGTGTCACGGTAAACTAAGATCCAATCGTTTCAATCTGCAGAAGGAGTTAACCCCTCCCTCCTGTTAACAGAGCTCAATGGAGCACCTCCAGATCTTAGTAGGAAATGTAATTTGTACTATGGTGTGGTACGACCAGGCTATGTCAGCTGAGGTCGAGCTGTTTTAGTTTACATTGAGTTCTATGGGACTTTTTTCTGGGTAGCCCACGTGAATTTAGTCTGCAGTACCCGGGCGCCCCCTGTGCCTGTGGGTGGGACAGCTATAAGCTGGTGATACCTATCCAAATAACTGGATAGGGTCTAGTCCCAGTGTCTGCAATTACATCAGTTGAATCCCATCTGACCAATCAGCGAGCGCGGGAGTCGGGTGTTGTAGTTAGTTGTGGGTGACGTCAAGAGTTGGTGCCAAACGAGCGTGATATAGAGCAGTCCTGTACCTAATTATGGCTAATTTTCTTCATATGAAAAATACAATTAAAAACGTAATAACAGTCTTTGTTTCATAAAGTCATATGTGGTCATATCTTATCTGTGGTGAAATCAGACACGTTGATGTTGTGGGTGACGTGGAACACGTTTGCTGTGTCTATTTGCATATTGTCCCTTAGATCCATGTCCCATTTCTTAGGGAGAATATCCTGCGAGTGCACTTCCCTATTGGAGGGCACTCACAACTCGAGTGCCCTTGATAATACGGCAAATAATAACATAGCTGTAACAGAGCTATCTCTCAAGGTGCATGTAAACAGGTCTTCTGTAGTCCATCCCGAAATACATTTGCAAAGTATTCTCCCAAACACAAGTATGATCAGTGCACTTCCGCCGAGCCTCCAGCTGGTGTCGCTGTCTGCTCACAGGCTCTACCTACATGCGTCACATCCCTTTGTTTTTCCAAGATGGCGGCGGTGGATGATCGTGAGAACTCGTTTACGGATGAAAACAACAGTTCCAAAGTCCAGGAGCGACTCTCGAAGCGACACCAGGCCCGGCAAGAGGAGGCAGAGAGGCGCAAAGAGGAGAGGGACAGAGGCTCACTCACGGAGGAGAAGAGGGACTACTTCATCACGGAGTTTAGCAGAGAGAGGGCGGCTATTGAGGCGTTGCTATCTGCGCAGGAACTGGAGCAAGCTGCTAGTCAAACCGCGCTCTTACAGAAGTTTCTCAACGACAGCATCCCGTTCCTGCCTCCGTACGACCTCCGACAGGCCCAGGCTGCGCTGCAGAAGCTCCACACGGCGATAAACGACGCCAGGGGAGAGGCGAGACCCAAGAAGAAGTTCGCTTTCAAGGCGCGGACCAAAGCGACTGACGTTAAAGATGTGACACACGCAAATGCAGATGTGACGCCCGCAAATGCAGATGTGACAGAGGCAGTAAATGAAAGGATAGAAACGGAACAATGTACGTTTTCCAACTTAAGCGGTGTGACTGTGACCAAGACTGCGGAAGGTACGTGTCCTCTTCTCTCTCTGGTCTCTCCGTCCATCTGTAAACAGTCTGTGTTAGCACTGACTGGTCCCTGTGTTGTTCGTCCGCAGAGGTGTCCCAGCGGGATGTGTTGCTGTCCCACCTGGAGGACTGCCGTGTGCGCCTGCAGGGAGCGCCGAGCTCTCTGCACCTGAAGCACCTGCGGCGCTGTGAGCTGCTGTGTGGTCCTGTGTCCAGCTCCGTGTTTGTGGACCACTGTGAGCAGAGTGTGTTGGTGTTGGCATGTCAGCAGCTGCGGACGCACAACACCAAGGACACACAGGTAGACAACACACACACACCTGTGTTTGTGGATCACTGTGAGTATAGTGTGCTGCTATTAGCATGTCAGTAGCTAAGGACACACACAGGTACACAACATTGCCTGCAAGGAGTCTGTGTTCACCTCCTCCTCTCTTCTGTAGGTGTTTATATTCACCTCCTCTCTCCTCCTGCAGGTGTACCTCCACGTGACCAGCAGAGCCATCATAGAGGATTGCAGTGGGGTCTCTGTGGCTCCGTTCACCTGGTCTTACTCTGGTCTGGACCAGGACTGGACCGTCTCTGGTTTGGACCGAAACCGCAACAACTGGAACCATGTGGACGACTTTAACTGGCTCTCTACCACTGAGGCCTCCCCAAACTGGACCGTGATCCCAGAGGAGGAGCGGAGGAGCGAGTGGGAGTAGAAGAGCAGAGGAGGACAGAGTGTGAGTAGAGGAGGAGAAGCCACCTCCAGACTGGGCCTTTGGAATGGAGTTTGCATGTGCTCCCCTGTGTAGGTTTCCTCCAGTTGCTCCGGTTTCCCTTACTATTAAAACTCAACAGTGTGAATGTAAGAGTGAAGGATGATGACGATCTGAGGCTTCTGTCGCCAGTGTGTGGAGAGAATAGGAATTACCGGTAACCCACATAGTAAAGTAACGCCACGTGTGTGACGTTAGGCTGTTGTTTGTGACACACTTGTGAAATGCACTTTTTTAATGGAATACAACTATATGAATAAAAGTAAAGTAAACTGTGCATTTTCTGTGCTCTGTTTGATTCTCTGATCTGTCAGTGACGAATTCACAACTTTGTGAAGTCCCCCGGGACGATCTCTGATCTCTGGTCTCTCTCTGATCTTGCTCTTATCAGCTGCGGGTGTCAAGATCAGGACAGAAACCAGGACCAATCAAACAGTTTTAAAAACATTAACTAGGCTTGGATTTATTCAGAGCCCTTCCACATCCTGAAGCAGGTTGAAAGTTGAGGTCCACACTTTCAGACCACATCAACAGAACTCTGATAAACCACGTCTTTAGATCCTGGCTCTAAAAGTGTTTGTCACTGGTTTGAATTAACTTTATTAATCCAGAAAGAAATTCAAGTTTGTGATCCAGGTCCTGGTCTGGTTTTCACATGTATCTCTGCCTCTGTCACATCTTTAGATCTATTTTAGACAGAAAAGTGACAAAGAGACGACCACCCTGCCTCAGCCAATCGGCTCTCACAGTCAGATAGTGACTCCCAGGGCTGGCAACACGTTCTGAAGCCGTGTGGGGCCATGTGCATGTTCTTCCCGTGTTAAGTCCTTAAACTCTGATCCAATTTCACTGGTTAATCTGGTTAAGAGCACAGGGTCACAGCAGCTGTTGTAGACTTTATTCACATACACACAAACACACACAGATACAGAAATACACAACACAAGACAAAAGGCAAAAGTACGACACTGATAGAAAAGTCCTCTAATATTTACAGAGTACGCAGCTCGTTTGCACAGCGCTTCCTTCACATTTTTGGGAAATTAACAAGGAATTTGGATTTAATAACATTCAGTTTATACTGTGGTCCCTCTCTACATCTGGTCTCTCGCTGGTCTCTGTCTAGACTTTCTCTGGTCTCTGTCTGGACTTTCTCTGGCCTCTCTCTGGCCTCTCTCTGGTCTTTCTCTGGCCTCTCTCTGGTCACCCACTGTCTCTCTCTGGTCTCTCTAGTCCCTCTGTTCTCTCTGTGGTCACTCTCTCTGGTCTCTCTCTGGTCTCTCTCTAGTCTCTCTTATGGTCTCTCATAGTCTCTGGTCTTTCTCTCTCTCTAATTATTATAATCATTCTTTTGAGAACACATCACCCCTGCCATAAACCAGTTGCAAAAAAACAGTTGTGATAAACCAGTGTGTAACAATAAGAGATAGAAGTCAGTGCAGAAACAGTAGCAACTATTAATGAGAAAAATATATATTTACAAAAATAGTCTTTCAGAAAAAATAACATGAAACATGATTTTGGATATTGTTTTTGTACAATATTTACAAAAATTGAGATTTTTTTTCTCTGATGTTTAACTGTTAAATTCAAACCTTTTTATTTCACCTTTTTAACATCAATATTTTTGAGCATTTTAGGTTTTTTACAGAGGAATAGTACTACATCAGCTCTGTGTATTAAAACATTATTTTTGAATTTTGATCCAAGATTTTTTCTGAAATAAATGTGAAAATAAACGGTTGTTTTTGTGATGTTATATATCATACATTTATGAATTTTTGAATTATTTACTAAGTGTGAAATGTGTAAATAAAAGATAAACAGAGAAGCGCTGGTGCAAACAGGACACAGGCGTTAGCTCATGGTTAGCTGCCGCGGCACACGTCAGCCATTTTGTGTCTGGCTCCGCAGTCTCATTTTCAGTGGAATAAGTGCAGTTTTCAACATTCGCACAAATTAAAACAGAACTTTAAAAGCCACAGTTTTTATGTACAAAGTAAATCAGCTTCACCTTTTACTGGCGACAACAAAACAAACTCACGACAAACCAGTATCCGGGACATTCCTTGGTCACCATTGCTTCAGCAGTACTCTGACCAATCACTGTCAATTAGAAGACCGAGCTTCCTGGTTGTTGTTCATACCATTGACATTTACCACAGGTGTGTTCTCAGCATAGAGTGTATAAAATAACGGACATAGTCACGCCTATCTCCGCTTTTGAAACTAATGTGCCATCACTTTTGCCTTCCGTGGACTTTTTCAAACTGGCCGCGGGCAGCCCCTCCCGCAAGATAAAGTGTAAAAATGCATTTGCGCACACTTTAGCCAGCACCAGCCCCAGCCCCATTCTTCTAATGAGTACATTATAAAGTCCACAGTGGCTAAACTAAGCTGGTCCAAAATAAAATACTCCCCGCAGCATCGACAGCATCTGGAACATATCGTTGGGCCCAGAGCAACTTTTGGACCATCCTGGAAAGCCGTTTTTCAGAGGAAAGAAGACGCCAAACCAAAGCATTGGGTAATTCACTTTCCGGGAACACCCCCACCGGCTCGAAGATTGCAAGCATATCAGCGAACGTGCTCATGGACCTTTTTGTGCCAGAACCCGCCCCCACTGGTGGAAAACACCTGTTGTAAATTTGGTTCTAAATGTAAAGAAACTATGAAATTTCTAAACTTATAAAATACTGCACTACGCAACGTTCCCTCTTCCAGCCCCGCCCACTTTACCCACAATCCCCAGTTTCAGATCGAAGAGTCAGTGCAAACCAGAAGTGGTCTGTTAGCATCGTTAGTACGCTTAGCATACCTAAGCACCAATAGTGTGATTTAGCAATGTTAGCCTGCCACAGCAACATTAGCATGCGTCAGGATGTTTTGGCAATATTAGTATGTGCTAGCAATTTTTGCATGCTCTAGCACAGTAAAATCCCTTAGTAACGTTAGCATGCTTGAGCATTAGCCTGCTTTAGCAACATTAGCATGTGTTACAGGCATTAGTTTTAGATGGGGCTTTGGGAAAGGTGCGTAGAACAGCTTGAGAGCGAAGACTCGCACAGCAGCCTCCGCTCACAAACATTCACCGTCCTCTGTTTACAGATCAACACAACAGAACAGAGCCGAGATCTGAACTCAGAGATTTTAACCTCTCTAATTTCTCTCTCTAGTCTCTCTGTGGTCTCTCTCTAATCTCTCTCTGGTCTCTCTCTAGTCTCTCTGATCTTTCTCTAGTCTCTGCCAGGTCTCTCTCTGCTCTTTCTCTGCTCTCTCTGTTCTCTCTCTGCTCTCTCGTTCTGTTCTCTCTCCAGTCTCTCTCTGCTCTCTAGTCTCTCTCTGCTCTCTCTCTCTAGTCTCTCTGCTCTCTCTCTAGTCTCTCTCTGCTCTCTCTCTGTTCTCTCTTTGCTCTCTCTTGTCTTTCTCTAGATTCTAGACTTATAGATCCTAATCTTGTATCTTGGAGTGTCTGTGACAGTCCTGGTCTCCTGCAGGAGGCTCAGCTGCAGGAGGCGCAGAAGCAGGAGGCTCAGCTGTCAGCAGGAGGATCTCCTCCTTCCTCCACTTTGGCTCCTTTGGTGATGCTCTTCATCTTGGTCATGATGTCAGTGAATGTCTCCTTCACGCTCTTCTCCAGGAGCCAGCCCTCGCTCTCGCTCTCCGGGTCATCAGGGTTAGAGAGTGAGGAGAGGGAGGACTGCACGTACTGGAGGCCCACTGTGACTCCCACCTGAGGAGGAGGAGCAGGAGGAGTTAATGTGAGGAGAGAGAGGAGAGCTCTATCTCTGCTCTCTCTGGTCTCTCTCTGTTCTCTGTTCTCTCACTGATCTCTCTCACTGGTCAGTCTCACTGGTCTCTCTCTAGTCTCCCTCTCTGTTCTCTCACTGATCTCTCTCACTGGTCAGTCTCACTGGTCTCTCTCTGGTCTCTCTCTCTGGTCAGTCTCACTGGTCTCTCTCTTGTCTCTCTCTGGTCTCTCTCTGGTCTCTCTCACTGGTCTCTCTTTCTGGTCGCTCTCTGGTCTCTCACTAGTCTCTCTGGTCTCTCACTGGTCTCACCTCCAGCAGAGTGACCAGGAAGAGCAGGGCTCCTATGGTGTTCATGAGGCCTCCATAGTATGAGAGGAGGGCCTGGGAGCATCCACGCCTCCACACGTTCAGCTCCTCGGTGTAGTGGTCGTAGCTGTAGTGAGCCGAGTTGTTGGTCATCTGCCCCAGGATGCAAGGCCGAGGGGAGGACGGGTTACAGCAGCTGAAGGGGACCCCATCCATCAGATACTGCCCATCCACATTACTGCTTATCCGACTGAGGAGAAAGAGGAGGGGAGAGGTCAGGAGTGAGTAGGAGACCAAAGAGAGGTGAACTTGACATGAAATGATCAGCTCAGTTTAAAAGTAAAAGTAAATAAATGATGAGATCATATAAAATCAGTCTAATGCTGCAGTCTCAAAACAGTTGAGACTGCTGCTAGTGTTGCTATGGTAACAGCCCTAAGCAGAAACAAAAGGCCTGGAAGCTGGACTCAGACCTCCGACTGGACTAAGACTGGACCTCAGACCTCTGGAGTATTCTCAGAAACACAGATATATTTAACCTCAGCACAGGAGACTGAAATAAAGCTCTCAGAAAACAGATTAAAGCCACGACACGAGAACAACACTGACCTGCAACTGAAGGTAAAGCTGGGGGACGTAAATTTAACACCAACAACAGAACTTTGTGGCACTATGTGTGTAAATGTCACTATAGAATCACTAGTTCCTGGCGAGAGACCAAAGAGATACCAGATAGATGAGAGACAAAGAGACCAAAGAGATACCAGATAGATCAGAGACAGAGAGGCCAGAGAGAGAGACCAGAGAGAGACCAAAGATATACCAGATAGACCAGAGTGAGAAACCAGGGAGAGACCAGAGAGATACGAGATTGACCAGACAGATACCAGGGAGAAAGACCTGAGAGAGACCAGAGAAGAACCAGAGAGAGACCCCGAGAGAGAGACAAGAGAATCCATTCTAACAAAGAGGACTGGGGTGAAGACTTTTTCTGTTCAAACTTCAGGTTTGTTTTATGAGACTAAAGTTACAGATCCCAGCTTTAAACATATGTTATCTATGAGACTAAAGTTACAGTTAATTTGAAGCTTAGATCTTTTCTTTAGTGTCGACAATTCGAATCAAGTGCATAATATTAAATGAATTGAAAGTCCTCCTCTGGGTCTGCAGCTAGTGAGGGTTCGGTCCAGACTGTCTTAGTCTGGTCTGGACCGGGGCCAGTTTCCTCTCAGGTCTGACGTGGATCCAGAAGGTAATCCACAGATCAACACTTTGTCCCGGGATCCGATCCAACAGGACTACAGACAGAAGGACTACAAAAATGGAGAAATATGGACTACAAATACAGAGGGCTACAAATGGAAAGACTACAAACAGAAGGACTACAAATGTGGAGGAACACAAACAAAACAAAAAACTGCAAGGCAAAAAATATGTAGGACTACAATAAGAACTACAGCGATGGAGGATTTAAAATTACAAAGTGTGATGGACTACAAACGCGGAGGATATCACAAAATAAAAGACTACAAAAAGGGATGGCTGAAGAAAGCTGAAGGAAGTCCACAAACAGAAGAAGGACTACAAACATGCGGACTACAAAGATGGAGGACAACAAACAGAAGGACTACAAAGATGGAGGATTATGAACAGTGAGGGATTACGGTCATGGTGACTACAACTAAAGGACTTCATCCAGAAAGACTACAAAAGGAGAAAGACTACAAACATGGAGGTGATCGCGTTTTGGTTAAATGCACGATGCAGACAGTGTTGATATGGGACAACAGCAGGAAAGGTCGGCGTGTTGATTGGACCTGTGTTGGTTTTTGACAAAGGGAAAGATAGGAATGAGTCCAAATAAAAATCTTTAAATACTTTAAACAAAATAATTACGTTTTCTAATGTCACAGTGTGCAGCGGACCAGAGAGAGACCAGGGAAAGACTAGAAAGAGACCAGAGAAAGACCAGAGAGAATAGAAAGAGACCAGAGAGGGAGATCAGAGAGAACCCAGGCAGAGACCAGAGAGAGACAGTGATTTTAAGGTCACAGCTCTACACACCAGCGCTATCAACCTCATTGGGGTCAGTTACACACGTCTTGCAATCAGGCTGCATTTAAACAAGTGGTTCCTGTTTCTGACAGCTTCAGCGCGTGCTACAGCCCTCCTCCTCCTTACATTCTCTCACTTGTGAGCTGTAGCTAGAAATGGTGAGTGTGAAAGGGGTTTATTTACATGTGAGCCAATAGAAGCCAGAGAGAGGGGCCGAACAAACCATCGGCAGGGTTTCAAATAGACATATCTCACTCGGTATGGTAACTATTGTTACCATAACCCCTGTAAACATACTGCTGCTAATGTACAGATGCTAACATATAACTACACTTTACTTGCACTAGAATACACAGTACTTCATACTTGCCTCTTATTTTGCCATTTTTTTTATTTTTACATCTATTGTTATTTTCAAGATTCAAGTTTTTATACTTATTATTGATGCTAGAGTTAGACATTTTGTTTTTATTTTATTTAGGACAGCTATTGTCCACGTAACGTGTGCCGTGTGCTCCTCTTTCCTACTGTTCTATAACTTGTGATGCAACACCAACATTTCCTCACTGTGGGACAAATAAAGGATCTCTTCATCTTAATCTATTGTACCTATGGTAACTATTGCAACTATGGTAACTACGGTAACAATTGTAACTACGGTAACAATAATAACTGTAACTATAGTATCTATGGTAACTACGGTAACTATTATTACTATAGTAATTGTGGTAACTATGGTAAGTGTCAAAACTCAGATTCTTGTCTGAGTTTGTTGTAGGGCTGGGGGCGATATGGCTGAAAAGTATATCTCAATATAAGTGTTTCATATCAGTCGATATCGATAATTATTTTTTTTAACCTAAATTTTATGAATTTGTTGTATTCCCAGACTTGGCAGTGTTCCCCATTACACACACAAAGAGCAGAGTGCAGACCTGATGAACCTCTGACACTAAGAGCCACACTGTACCTCCATGTGAGGGTCGGACTAAATCAACATTGTTTGGATAAATATGATCATATTCATAATAATGACAGGGTTTATTGCTGTGTGGATTGTACTTTACAAATAAACTTATATATATATACTAATAAATATAATAATATACCCCGTGAGGAACTATCTGTGTTTGGTGAGATTTTTGGTTTTGCCTGTTTTAGATTAGAAATGTGTTTCAGCAGTGTTACAAGCTAGTCCGAGCACAGAGGCTTCGACACATATGAGACAGTCTGGCAGGAGATCCTCAGTGTGCTACGGGCTTCATCTGCATGTTCTTAAAACTGTGTTTAAAGACAAACTCTTACAGATTAAAGGCTCTGAAGGGAAAAGAGGAAAGAGACGCATAAGCCTGCCCAGTTCCTTGTTAGCAGACGCTGATTCCCAAAATGCCTAGGATAGACATTGATAGGTCGAGAAGCCTCTGCCGACTTCCCCCAGAATGCAATGCGCCTCTGGCTCCGCTTTTTTTCCTTTTTTTCTCACGGATTATTCTATTTTCTATTGATGACATGTCTATTGTGATATATATCGTTTGATCACACAGCGTCAGTTTGTCGCTAATTTCTCTTCAATTCCTGGATCATTCTACATGAATGAAAAACACGGAAAGTTCCAAATTATATTTTTCTGCAGATACCATCTATGGTCTCATTATCTTTTCTCTCTGGTCTCTCTCTCTGGTCGCTCTCTCTGGTCTCTGTCATAACCTCTCTGAGTGTAAGTGCATTGGTCCTGGATTATCTCTGGTCTTCAGGGTCTTCCGGCTTTAGTCCATCGAGAACTCGGTCAATAGTTCAGACCAGAGTGACACGAACCATGACTTTGAACTTTCACTGAACAAATAGTGACTCACATAGTCTTACACAAAAATATGTTTTCCACTAAGATGAAGACAGAGAGAGACCAGAGAGAGACTAGAGAGAGACCAGAGGGAAAGACCAAAAGACCAAACCAGGGAGAGACCAGGGAGAGACCAGGGAGAGACCAG
>JAPMNZ010949327.1:0-11005 GCA_029875035.1 Pomatoschistus microps | reverse complement strand
AGACATATTATGCACACCATTGTTCAGCAAAAACAGTCAAACATGTAACTCTGCCCCTTCTGTCTAAAAACTCCTGTCTCAGTAATAGCATGACCTAATTGTTCCAGTATTTCGTTTTAATGGAATAATTTACAATCACATTCAGTCTGTCATTTTCAAATTTGGAGAAAAACAAACGAGTTCAGCCCCTCCCTCTGGTTGGAGTATAGGGAGTTACTGGTAGAAACCATAATTTTTACTTTATACTTGTTTCCCTATATATTTTCTACATAAGAAATTATTTCACATTCTAAAATCAGAAAATTGCAACGTAAATAGCCTCATTCTCATGTTAATGCCCAAAATGAATGCATAATATTTCTTCTTGGTTGAATGATCTCCATATTGACCTGTTACCGCATACAAAGTAAAGTGGGTTAATTCAAGTGTCTGTAACAACACACATATCCAGAGAGATCGTGAATAGGAACTAAAAACGAAATAATATACTTAAAATGTAATTGTTATTGCCATATTGCCCAGCCCCAGTGGTGTTGACTGTTAGATACAAGTTAGGAGTCCAAGTATTACTAACCATTGAACTTTACATACTTTGTCAATATTTGTTGTGCTTTTTTGCATATTTTGATGGAAGATTTGAAATTGATTGAATAAATGTCTCAGGAATATAAACGGCATTCTTGTGTTTGTGGCTACCTCTAGTGGTTGAACTGTTTTACCAAAAACTGTGTAATTAGAAAATATTTTGATGTTCGATTAGTTGACCTTAAAGTTTATTGAATATGGGATTTTTTTTCCACATTTGACCAAAACAAAGCTCAGGTTGTTGATGTTTAAGTCTATGTAAGTAAGTAATCTTTATTTATATACTTCCTTTCACAGACCAGAGTCACAAAGCAGTTTACAATTGTTATTTTTTGGGCAATTGTCCTCTCACTCAGCATAGAGATGGGGGCGGGGTCACCAGTACAGGTCTATTGTACATGTTTTTAGTGGTAGGGTAAACCGGAGTACCCGGAGGAAACCTACGCAGACACAGGGAGAACATGCAAACTCCACTCAGAAAGGCCCTGATCCAACCGGGATTCGAACCCAGGACTTTCTTGCTGAGAGGCGAGAGTGCTATCTTCTCAGCCACTGTGCTGCCCACAAATGTAAGGTTCAGGAAACAATGAATTGGTTACAAAATGAGTAAAACAAAATAATAATTGATTAGCTACATTTAATCAACTACCTCGTCATAACTCCATCTCCAAAGCAATGACTGAAACCTTGTAGTTAAATGACGAGACATGGCTCGAGATGGCACTTGTTCAGATTTATTTAAAAAAAGAGTTACTTCAGATATAGGTGAAACATACAGTGCAGTCTTTCCCAGTACAACCACTTTCGAGCCCTCTTCGTTCGAAAAGCCAGGATATAGTGAATCTGATTTTTTTTTTAACTTTGGCATAGTTTCTTCTCTATTGTAGTGTTGAAATCTGCAGTAGAAGCCTGAGATGAGGGTTGTATGATTACGATGCTCCATAAACAGTCATTGCCACCTACCGAACAGTCATAACCTGAACCAGCCTGAATAAAAGGAATATTGTACAAAAATAGGTGCAAATCATTAGAGAGCTCATTAGTAGATCTCCAAAACACTGTGTACGGTGTCCTTACACACGACAGACATAAAATATATATATATATCATTAATCACAAGGAATCATAGAGTAGCAAATATCAGATATAACAGTCTGGCAGATAACAGTATACGCCATAGGTCATCTTACATTACTCTAACGTGGAGTCAGGTACAGCCAATAATGCACAGTCCATGTATAAATATGTGTAGCGTTTTAAATATGCTATTGCTGCCCAGGTCTGATCCCAGGGAGATGGAGAGAGCAGACTGTCACGATACAACTGGAGTGTCAGCCGAAGCCCGCTGGGTAAAAAGTGACGAGCTGCTGACAGTTTGCTTGGCCTGGGAAAAAAGGATTGTGTAAGGGAGATAACGAGACGTGCGAGTGTGGAATTTGGACTTACTTGTGACTATATAGGTCTTATTTGTTCTTTCTTCACTCCACATTGAGACCAGCCCAGTTGTGTTTCTTTTCCTATAAGAGAGCGATGCTATGTGAGCAATGGATAATGATCGTTTTTTGCTTTTGTTTTTTGGAAGCCTGGGATGAGGGCGCTATTACAATGCTGATATGTGACTGCTCATTCACATACCAGTCGTATACCAGTCCGAAATAAGGAAAGATTGCACAAAAATAGGTGCAAATCGTTACAGACAACATTAGAAAATCTCATTGTGCAGTGGCTATACAAACTACAGATTGATGCTGCATTAGATACAGTATCAATTGTCAATCACAAGGTAATCAATAGAAATAGAGCTCATAAAGATACAGGCAGTCTCTAGTTCATATGTGGCATTACCGTCTCTTTGTCTACATGGATTGTTGATGTTTTTTTTACCATTGTGCGCTGCTATTTACCTCTGTCATGACTGGCAGGTTGTCATGGGGCAGGAGCCACATGGTTCGATGGGCTTTGGTCCTCTGTCTCAGCATCAGTTTTCTGAGCAGCCTCTTCACTTTGCGGTCTCTGGGATCAGCACATTTCACTGCTTTCTTGGTATAGATGCTGCAAACAAAACAAAAGCTTTGTTGGGATTTCAGCAGCACAAGAGAAAAGTTATATCTCAAACACTCGATTCCTGAACAAACACTTGCCAAACATGTTCAAATAGAAAGAATCCCTATTTCCACAACTATTTGATGTTGTTAACTTGACCTTATAAAACGCTTGCATTCCCCTGCTACATTAGATTTCCCTGGGCTGTTGAAAACAATAGGTATGTGAGTGCACGATGGTTTGCTTAACTAAACCCTGCTGTTCAGCCTGACAGAGCTGTGCATGGCGGGGCTCAGCTGGCTCATAAGGTACTTTCAGATGACTTGTTATTCCCACATATTTGCTTTCTTACTTCCCTGGCAAATTACAGCTTGGAGCCCCGCCATAACAACATGACCTGGAAAGATGACAATGCGTGTCGGCCATGACTCTGCCTCATGTAACGAGAGAGGCATAGTTTCCATGCCTGCAGATGGCCGTATAGCTCAGAAGCTCCAGGAGTGGATACTTGGAATACTTGCATGATGGCTTGTATGCTGCAGTCTGGCCCCTCCGTCTGCACCTCGAACCGCAGCACGTCTTTGGTCCGCACCTTGCCCTGGGAGTAGAGCATGCAGCACTGCACGTCCCTCTGCATCTGCACCCCGTTACCTGGAAAGCATTCGTTTGCTTGAGTTTCATAGGTTTCCGCGAGGGTAGTAGGGACTCATACGGCAAACACTGGTGGAGGTGTATTTGGGCTACTTTGGCACGTTATACATCATTGTAAAGTATTCTTTCTGAAGATAACAACCATATAATTTATTTATTTAATTCTAAACCTAGTGTCACCTGGTGAAATGAAGGGAGGACCCAAAATACAAGAATGCAAATTCATGAATAAAGGTCGAAGGTAAAAACAAAAAAATAAAAAAAGACCACAGGAACTAGGAAAATGGACAGATATATAGACAATGGACCAGCAACAACTAGGAAAGAGCACAAGGTACATATAGACACAAAAAGATACAGGTGAAAAACATTTGGGCGGGGCAGAATCAACACAGGGGAACAAGAAGTGAAACTAAACAAAAGCACAAGAGAACTGATGTCAAAATAAAAACAAGTACCAAATAACAAAAAGAATCCTTGACCTTGACACCTAGAACCCAGAACACAGTTCAGAATAATATTTGATCATGTAAGGAAGGAATTCAAAAGTGCAGCAAAGGTTGGGTACCACTGTCATAATGACTGTGCACCTGAGATCAGAGCTGGTTGTCACATGCAATCAGCAGCAGGGACTGACTTATATTTTTTTTACACTTGACGCTTCTACCCCTGGCCTGCAGTTTCTCGCTTTTATTATCTGCTTGTTTTGCAATATTCACAGTACCAACAGTTTTCCTATGTGTTTTTGGTTGTCTATTGCGTCTATTGTAAATGTTTGTGGCTGGATGCAAACAGTCACTTTTGTACAGTGACTCAAGCTTGGATTGAAGCAGAAATATTGGCCACATCTGGGACCACCTGACCAACAACTACAAAGCAGAAAGAACTGAGGGACTGCGGTGGAATAATCAATCGAAAGTAAAAATATTTACTCCAAAACATGAACAACACGCTTGCAAACTTCCAAACCCCCCTGAACAGAATAATGCAAAAGCAAAGCAGTAGAACAGTGACACGATACAATATCAAAATATGATACAATAACATAAAGTACAAGGTTAAGATTGAGAGATCCTTTATTCGTTCAACTGTGGGGAAATTTCAGTGTTGCATCACAAGTTATAGAACAGTAGGAAAGAGGAGCACACGGCACAAGTTTAGTGAACAATATCTATACTAATTAAAATAAAACAAAATACATACAAGACAACACAGACACTCAGACGAGACACAGGCCCAAACACTCTCTGACCCTATACCTCTCTTCCACGACTTGCTCTGTAGTAACAATAATGGAGTAATAATAATAATTAAGACGACTGTAAATGAAGACAATTCTATGATTTGGTGGAATGTGAGGCTCTGTTGGCACATAATGCATGACCTTGGTCTTTTCTCCAAAATGGCATTCCTTTTTAAATCATTTAGAGAAATATGTGAAAGAATCCCAGTTGTCCCAGTGTTCAGTGCCATGCCAGAGAAAGTGAGAGAAGGAGAAGAGTGAGGAGTGGGTGTGCCATGTTGGCATGTAATCAGAGCGTTTGTAGAAAGACTTTAAAGTGTGGTGCAGAACAATGCATGCAGACGAGAGACAGTGCTGCTCTGTGCACTTCACATGCACATCATCTGTAAAGTCATCAGGCAGAGAGTGTTTACCTCCATGCCCTCCTCCTCCCTGCTGCTAGCCCTGACTGTCTTTGCACGGCAGCAGAGCTCACCTGCAGAGCGTGCGCACATAAAGAGGAGCAGAGTCGTACCTTGCACAGATGTGAGGAGGAGGAGCGCCAGAGCGAGGAGAGTCCACATCTGCAGAGCAAGCATGGTGAAGTCTGGCAGCGAGGACCGAGCTGTGTGTCACCTCCTCTATGGCCGCCTCTTTATACTTCCCTGCCCATCTCACTGTGCTCTCACCGTCACACCCTCCCCTCCCTTTGTTGATCCATTTCACTGGATCTCAACTTAACTCCCTCCCTCATTATCTTGCTCTTTCTTCTCACACATCTCACTTCTCACATATTTTCATCTTTTTGCAGTTTGCACTTGAAATTCTAGGCTTTGTGTGTTTCACAATCCTGCTTCTTATCTGCTGCAACGCCACACTGCAAAAACATGATACAATATAAGATAATAAATAAATCAAATGTAGATTTAGACCGTCTTAAAACAAGATTTGCCAAAGGGACCATCAGGTTAGATTCATTTTATGTGCAGTTGCAATTCAAGTATTTAAGCTTGTCCCATTGACAAATCTTGTTTTAAGACAGTAAAAAGGTAGTCAAATGTACTTCTCTCACATTTTACAGTGCAGAATGCAAAATAGAAGCAACATTCATATCCACTGGACATGGACATGCCTGTTATTGGGAAAGTTGAGCTTTTAGACACATTGAGCACCTTTTGTTTGGAAAACCTCAAGGACCTGATCAAACCTCTCTTATTTGCAAGACCACTCTTCTTACCACATAACTGTTGCACATGCATCCTCACTTAAATGACCTGAAGTTATGGGAGAATCCATTGCATGGTAGTGGGTGAAACAGTACAACGCACACAGGGCATTCCAGATAAGCATCCATCTCATTACAATGTAAACTCCGGACATTGTAATGCCTTGAAGACACATGGAAACACCACATGTATGTCTGTGTGTGGGGGGCGGAGTTTCTGTTCAAGAATTTGACCCAAGAATCAGGTTGGAATCTCAGCTGCAAAAACATACCTTCCCCATGACTACCGTCCGTTCCAGTCAGATGCATTTTTTGAATATTCTGTGTGATTAAGTCTTTAATGTCCAAGTATGCATTCTCATTAACAGATCTTTGATCAAAAACGTCAGCTATACTACATGGACATGTGCACATAATGGGACATTGATGGGGAGAGGGCAAGAGGGCTCATAAGCCCAATGGAGAAAAACAAAACTAATAATATATATATAATTACTGTCAGGTATTCTATTTGTCTTAACCAAGAAGGGGCATATCATGTAAAACGGTATTTTCTGCCCTTTTAACCTGTATAAATCTCAGGTATGAACCAGTACGGCACCTAGAAAGTGACTACAGCTGAGAAATTTAAGTTTGTTGTTATTTTAAAATAAATAAATGACAATGCATTTGTTTCATATGGTGCTATTTTTGGACACGCAGACTTTTCAAATATTACTGTAACCACAGCTGCACTGGGGCAGACTGACAGAAGTGAGGCAACCGGTTTGTGCCATCGAGTCACCAGTTTGTGCCATTAGTGTGAATGACCACCAACAATCACACTCCACTGTCACATCACACTGACCTGGCCCTGCTTGTATTACACACTTGAATTAATCTTTTTAGAAATCCTTACCCTACCCTATAAAAAAAAATCAATTAAAAAGAGCCGGCTATGGGCTGCGAGCTGAGTGGGGGTTACACCTGCCACATATCCCCTCCCCATTTCTTTGCATTTGAAAAAATCTGCTGCTAGAATTAAAATACAACTTTATGAGTTGGTCGGGCTTAGAAGTCTTGCAGTTTTGGAAGTCCATGAACCTGTATCTTTTATGAAGGCGTTTTAGATCATTATTGAGGAATATAGTGAATTAAATCTGTAGAGGGCTATTGCTAAAAAAAATGTCTGAATTGTGTTCAATTGTAATAGATTGTCTTATGTCAATTAGGAATGAAAATAAGATCTAAGCCAACCACTCCCTGTTTTACTGCATCTGGGAGATTCTTCTCTGCATGGGATTTCCTAACGGCGCATGCCTTCATTGACTCTGGAAATAAAACATGCCCACTTCACTTGTCTGGCACGTTATTAGATTGTATTAGTTTTGAAGACTGCTTGTTCCTTGTGCCAATGGGGCATTCCTCAGCAGGGAGTTGACTGGCGCTGTTCTGCACCCAGACATCTGTGTTTCTCACCGTTCTGTTTCATTAAGCCCTGAAACACTACACCCAGAAAATCAGACCAAACTCAAACATTTATTTACAAATCCACGAACCAAAAGCTCAAGGGTCCTGAATGTGCCTGTTGTGAGAAATCAAATACTTAACGTGATGAGACACCATGGTCTGTACCAGGAGAACACAACACATACACTATCGCTCTGATCATATCTGAAGACACATTTATTTGCATTTTCGATCATGTCTCTTTGATCGCGGGGAAACCCATTTGAGAATTGTGTGACAGATTTGACATAAGATAAAGCTTTGTCCTTGTTCTGTGTTCCAGCAGACAATGTTATGTTCAGTGTTTGGAACAAACTGTATTCCATCATCGATGTTCTAGTCTCACAGTGAGAACACAGTGGGAAAACCAAGCAAATGGAAGTGAGCGAGTTACTCTTTATTTTTGTATTGAGTTTACCAAGTTACTTTTGTAACTAGTTACTCTCAATATTTGTAACAAGTCTTACGTAAACTTAACTGGAACAGTTTGTTTCCTGACTCCAAGCCAAAGAGTATTGGACTTGTGAAAATGTCAGCAATCAGCTCATGAGGAGAGGCGTTCTTAGGCCACACTTCAATCTACGCAATATAAAATGTTATGGAGATTGAACAGGAACTCCGAAATTCAAAGTGCATTCATTTCTGTATTTCAGCTTGAAGCGAGCCTTTGTTATAAATTAGATGATTATGGCGGACATTGCATTTTCATAATATTCTAATTTTTTGACATTTTTCATTTGGAAATTTAACTGCCATGAGTCAAATCTCAATATTAAAACTAAAAGGCCTTACATATCTCACAATACATGTTCCGAGTCCGTCATATATTATTTTTGCATTAGAATATTGTACAACAGCTACCATTTTCCAAGTGTCATGTGTATATTGAGTGTAGCCTTGTTTCTATCGCCTGGCTAGAAAGTATAGGATTGATACAACAAAAAGTGGAATCTCTATCAGAGGAGTTATATAAATAAACCTATTTTATTGCCTATACAAAGGGTTCACTGTCATTTATAGTAACTTTATTTGCCGCTTGTGACTACTCCTGCCCCCTGGAGATGCAGAATCAGGACCTTGGACAGCGGTATTTACTTAACTTTAAACCATGAAATCAACAAATAGATTAAAATCTCTTGATTTTATTTCAATTGTACAAGATTTCAGTATCAAACAAATATTTACAAACATGTACAATTTACTCGTAACGTTATTTTTTTATGGTTTTAAAGTTTGACTGGAGTTCATTTAAAAAAAAAAATCATGGGAAAAACTGTTAAAAGTTCAGTCCAACGTGCCTGCAATTGATGATATGAATTAATAAGAAATCAACAACATCTTTGCGCAATACAAAGGCAAAACTTACCTTCAAGAAATGCAAACTCATCTATAGCCTCTATTGCATTGTCTAAAAAGAAGAAAGCAGTGGTTGGAAATACTGCAGGGGAATAAACCTGTATACACAAACTCACCCAAGTCTTTTCTTTGTAAAGTTTTGCGCTTCCCTTGTTGGGCATAGACCATGGCATCTTTGGCAATCATCTCAACAAACAACTCCTGGATGAAAGTGGGAAAACAGATCATTTAGAAACTGCCAGTAAATCAGAACAGAAAATGTAAACTGTTCTGAAAAATTACAAATAACTGGCCTTTACTAAACAGAAAGGATAAACTTGCGGTTTTCTGTGAAATCTGATTTTAGTTTAGGTTCAGGGCGGAGGATGGAGACCCCTAGTGGTGGAGTAGTGCAACTCAATTATAAAGCAATAGCTGCAGTTTTCCAGTCCCATTCTCCTCACATGTACGCTACAGTACTAACCATAAACATTCAAGTAGAAAGGATCGTAATCCCCGATCACAATACTAACATTACAAGCTCGATTTGATACTTGTGTCGATTATGCAGAGATCATAAAGTTTTTCAGATTAATTATGCAAAAGGAAAAATACACAACTTTATAAGAGTACCACAAGATCGTGAAGTACTAGAAGTCTGGCATAGATCAAACTCTTTACAATATTGCTCAGGAAATCTCAACGATTATTTCAAATGTGGAATGTATTCAGTTTCAAGACTAGTTTGAGAATAGATTGCAGTTCAAGTCAGATTTCGATACTTTTGACAACCATATATCACGTGGTTTTATTTACCGTGGCCTTCGCGATGATGAAGACAGACTCTTGGCTGGCGAGTGACACGTCCGGATCGGTCTTCATGAGCGCTTTGATGCGGGACAAGGGTAGTTTGGAGAGGCGGTTGTGGGTCACGGGCCCGGGCTGAGGCGGACTGTCCTCCGCCTCTGGATGGATCTCCCCTTCTACCACACACCGGTCTGCTTCGAGCTCTGCGGGGACCACAGGTGGAGACAACGTGGCTGCCATCGTGCACCGGGTCTGCTCAGCAAATAAACACTTCAGAAAGAATCCAAAATAAGTGTTTGTTTACGTACATGTCCAAATTAGCAACAGCGACACAACGCGCCATGAGAAGCTTCCGGGTTTGGTGATATGAACATGCTGATTGGCCACCCGCCGTTAAAGCCCGCCCTCTTCTCTCCCGCCAAATGTTTTCGACAGCTGATTGGATGAGCCGCACAGGATCTGTGAAACCAGAGGGGTATCATTTCCCCATGGATCTATTATAATAACGCATTTCCCTGATAACCTGTTGAACCAACAGTCAGCTGCCCGGCCATGTTTAAACTGGACAATTTTTATCTAGAACTCTTACAAGTCGATTTTGTGAGCTTGGATTAAACACAAATTACAAAATTACACATTAATTATATTTTACTTTGTCCATATCATATCATATGTTTATCATTCAGTGTTTCAATTCAGCACCAGTGTGCTGGGGCATGTTAGTGTGCGTTGAGATCTTATTTGGTGTGCCTTTGGAAATGATCCAATATCACCTCATTGATATGTGAAAAGATAATGAAAGAAGATTAGACTTTTTTTGCTTTGCCATGTTTGATTTTCTATATAATACACATTGATGAGAATGACTTTGTATTGTTAATAAAGGCTGCGGAGCTTCAGTTTTGTTTATTCAATTTAATTTCATTCAGTAGTTAGGACTTCACAAAGATTCCCCAAGACAGATCAGAGAATGCAATGATTAAAAACACCTACAGCCGTTGGTCCATAAGGGGCAGATGACTGTTCATAAATGTTAATAGCTGATTAATTCTTGTCACTGTTGAAAAAAATTATTAACTCAAACTATACAAGGCTGTATTGATAATAGATTCCCCTCAAAATAAGAGATATGTCAACTTGGAAACTAGGAAAGAAACACGGTGGTGAATAGGAGAGCGGGTGATGTTATTAATGTGAGCGTGGAAAGAAAGTTTTGTGTCAAGGATGACATCCAGACACTTAGCTTGTCCGTAGGGAAGGACAGTGGAGTCGTTGATAGAAATAAAATAAAAATACAAAAAGACTTAGATTTGGAGAGGGTGGATGGTGTGCGTACAAGGAGGACTTTTGTTTTGCAGCTTTCAGTTTGATAACTTGTAGACAGAGGGTAAGAAAGGTGGGAGGAAGTGATGAAGAAGGTTTGGTGGAGGGATAGAATAATTAATTATAATTGATAAATGAATATAAAGTGACAGGAAGATGGCGCCAGCAGTGTGCACGGCGAAGCGTCTCTCTGCCCAAGTAGGAGTGTTGCTGTAAATGTTAATAATTTGTTGCAACAGTGTTTCTCCTCTTATTACTTATGATCACCAGTCATTACTTCATAAACGTGCACTCCTTGATGCGAGGGTTAGAAATTCGCTCACAGG
>JAPMNZ010949321.1:0-18180 GCA_029875035.1 Pomatoschistus microps | reverse complement strand
ATGACGGTATGTGCCTAATGACGAGTTATAGCTTGTGTGATCATTCATTTTGTCAACAACTTCTGCATGTTTGATTGAACTACAGCAGACTGGGACTGTTTTGATTGGATTTGTTCGACTTCAGCCTCCAATCAGAAACTCATTTAACGTCCGTAACCAGATCCACATTGTTTGTGCTGAATGGAGTGAGTGTGGTTTGCCAGACTAATACATTATGACATGAGTATACAGTGGTCCCTCGTTTTACGTTTACCTGTGAGGCTGTAAAACCACAAACTTTTATAACCACCTGAACTCAGGACTGTTGAAGTACGATCACGGAGATGTCAAACCTATTCGTTATAGGTCTGAGCACTGCTGCAGTTGTCAAAAGCACGGTGCACACAAGCCACAAATAAAGGTAGCTGTTACGATATACTAGCGGATACATAATGTTGTTGGAGTACACACATGGCATATGAGAAGCACACTACATATGGGAGGCACACTGTAAAAAGATCTCAACAATTGCGCAAAAACAAATTCTGTGAAACAGTGAAAACAACGAAAGGGTAACTGCAATATAGCGAGGGAGCAGTGTAGCACCTTTTGACTGAACATGTACAGTATGTTGAAATCACAGTGTCAGTCATAATGTCAGGTGTGTCGAGGGGCAAGTTTATATTCAAAACTTGATTGTGTTTCCTGCTTTCTTACTTTTCTTTAAAGAGATGTACTGTATGTAAAACACTGCACACCTTGCAACATCAGTGACGTTTGCAGTTGACAGACCATCCACCAGAATAACTCTAACTCTGCAATTTTAAGTATTAGCTCAGCGGTTTCCAAAGTCTGATCGAAAGAAACCACTGGGCCTTCCTATTTCAAACCCCACTTTACATTTAAATACATGTGATGGTTTTCCTTTTAAATCACTACAAAATACATGAACATAAAAAAAGTTTTACAATTATGTAATCATTCAGATTTTTTGGAGGGCGACATTTGGTAGAGCATTGGCCTTTGGGTCTTAAGGTTGTGGGTTCGAGCACATCACAACTCTCACTGATGTTTGCTGCTGCTGTGTCCCCGGGCACTTAACCCCACTTTGCCTGACGCTCCACTGAAAAATCAAGGCTCCTGTGGACTCACCACCTGCAGGAGGATCAGTGAGGGGCTGGTTCTCTGTGGACTGGGTGCAGCTCTGACTGCCACTCCCCAACCCAGAAATGGATTAAGGAGAAGAAAATGGATGGATGGACATTTAGATTTTCCCTGTTGCAGAGCTTTGGGAAGTTCTACAACAGTTAATCAACTTATACAATAATTTCTCAGCTTTTGGATCAGCAAAAATGAGAGAGGAGTGAGTGCATACAGGGGTGAGAAAATACAGGGTGAGCAGTCAAGAAGAAAACAGAAAACAAAGAGGAAAAGGTCTGAGGCACTCTGACTTAACTTAAGACCCTTTTTTGTAGAAAGGATATTGCGATGTGTTTCAAGCCCTCAAGGTCTTCATCAAGGTAAGTCAGAGTGCCTCGGACCTTTTCCTCTTAGTTGTCTACTTATTCAATCATATATTTGTTTGTCCATGTTATATGCTGTTAATATCCCCTCAAAGCAACAGTTGGTCCCAAACAAAATGCCACTTTAAGACAGGATGTGCAAACATAAGCTGGCACATTTACCCAATCCATTCATCGCTGTCAGTCGTAATGAGATCTTCATCAGGAAGGCACTATAAGCGGGAGGAATGATGTGCGTGTCAGCTGTTTTTAAATTATTCATGGGCCCACCTTTGCCTCTTTGTTTTCTCAACTTTACCAAGAGGAGCTGCTGCATTCAGTTGAAAAGCTCTGACAACCCCGTGCTGTGGGCAGGTTAGGATCTACACAACTGTAACAAAGACAGATGCGGTTGAGGCGGTGACCCTGAGCGGAGAAAACAGGAAAGGCTTTTTGCTCATGCCACACATTAGTAGGCAAACATTTCTCATGATTTGACGGAGTTGCTGACAAAGTTCAATATAGAGAACAGCGCAGTAGAATTCATCAACCCATTCCACCGCTGTGCTAGCATTTACATCAAGTCTAAAACTGGCAGATGCATAAATATGGACGAAAGCAGCCATGAAACAAGGTTTTTCATCTTTATCAGAACAAACTAAGCATTTCTCAAATTTGTAAATGGTTCTACATTCAAACACTGGTGAATAGAGTGGATTTACACTGTCAACTAAAAGCATGTGCAAGATACTTTAATGGTTCTCAAATATGAGAACATAATGTCAGCTCATTTGACATTTAAATTTTGTTATTTTTACAAATAATATATATAAGATATCTTCATATATTTTCACTATTGCTGTGTTGCAATGATTTGATATCTATCAAATGTTTTCACATGAAGTTCATTATCCCAGTTATAGACCTTAAAAAAGACTATTTTCTCCCTAATGACCAAAGGATCTTAGGTGTTTGTTATCATAGCATTTCCTTTGTTAGAACGGTTTGATTCTCTGTTCTGTGTTGGCGATTTGACAACTTTGTAAAGTCCTCTGAGACAACAGCTGTTGTGATTGAGGGCTATTCATTAATGAATTGAATGAAATTGTTATTGTGAAATAGATAGATCTTAATATTCTGCAGTAATACCCATTATCTCTATCAGACATTGTACATTCCAACTGTGTCTTGGAGAAGCAGAGATTCCGAGAATCCAAAGGCATTTCAAAGGCAGCTGGAAGACATAATCAACATACACATTAGAAAACAGTATCATTTGTTGAGAGGAAATGGTTGGAAAATTACTCATTTTTCTTTTAAACAAATGACGAAACAACTTAATTTAAGGACATCCTGGTAGTTCCTAGTATTGTATGTATTTCCCTGAAGAAGACCATTTGCAAAGACTTTTCCATTGATTGTCAGTATGCCGCTAATCTTTCCCAAAAGGCAAGTGTTGTTCCAGTATTAGTTTCTGTATTGGTAACTCGACGAATTCATCCAACTATGTCTAAAAAGAACCATCTTACTGATCACCTGAATCTGTATTGAAACACATGGCTGTCTCCTCTGGTAAAATAAATAGCACATCAAAACATGATGTATTTCAGTTTTATTATTCATGAGTCTTGATGCAGACCCTCTGTTTGTTTTTCTTTGGCTGAGATGGGAAAATCCCCTCCAAACACAGAATACATCAACAGCAACCCTCATTTCTCTTGACCTAAATGTAATATTTAAAGGGGCTCCGGCTCCGATATTGAAAAAAGATTCTATACTCTTGCTGATCATACCCAGAGGTAACCGTGCTAATAATAAAGCCGCTGTAAAATAATGATTGATTATTCACTTAGAAGACTTCAGGCAGGTATTACAATAATTATCTTCCTGATTTACTGCAATATTGATTCAAAATGCATCACTGTACGCAAAGGCTTGTTGCTTTGGCAGGGCAGTCTTTGAACAGGCTTCCTATTACCGTTATAGACTCTTTGGCTCTAGACATTTTTGAATGGGTACATTTTCATTATGTCTGTGCTTACAATGTGTTTTATGCTTGTCCTTTTTATATTACTGGCTATTATGTTCAGATTAGACATTAAATTAGCGCAAAAGCTGTGGGGTGTAATGTTAAATCATTTTCAAACCTCAAAGGGACATAGTTATGGCAGAATATCCCCAAGGTACTTAATTCATTAGCGGGTAAGCTGCTTTGCCTTGGGATGCTAAAAAACAATAAGTACTTCATTGTTATAGCCCCAAAACAAAGACTATACACTTATTAAGCTTTTATGGAAATTTGCGATTTATATTCAAAAGATGAGGCCAAACTTTTCACAGTAGCTGCTTTCTGTTTGAAGCATCACTGCATTTTATATCTTTTCATCGAGCTGCAGGTGGTAAACTTTTTCCCTTTGTATTACAAATATAACCAGAGATGTCTTTTTTTACTTGATGGCATTTCTTTTCTTCAAAACGGGTTAAAAACAAGATGATTTAAGTCTCAGAGATGAGCTGACGGACTCATGAATTTCTGAATGTAAGCGATGGGAATGTTTTTTTTGTTGTTGGATTATGTCATGAACTAGTTGCCACCATCGCGACTTTTGGCCTTGACTAGTCTTTTACCAATCCTCAGTATGCATGAAGGCTTAATGTGGATAAGATTGAGTGTTGCAAAGCATGATGGGAGAAGTGTTTTGTCTGTGTTTTCTCACTCGGTGGCAAAGGTATCATCTCATTAACAGATGTTGTGACAGAGAGTGAATGAAATACTCTCAGGGAAAATACATGAAATTAGACTGGACCAGCGGTGATGACTTTTTACAATATTTATCAACCCCGGTAGTCTACCACCCATGTAATTAACAGTGACGACGCCCAGTTAAGTATTGAGCTTGCTCCAGCAAGGTGATCAATGTGCTCTTAATGTAATTGGAGATAAATAAAGTGGTCGGGACAGTGCAGTAGTTTGAGATACGACTCAATTTGATCGATATGTTCACAAAAAGCTCCCTGTCTGATCAATGCAACGAGTTAGACCTAACCGATTTAATACTGGTTGGATCCAATTTGTTACATTGATCTAAATGTTTTAAGCTATCAACTTGTTGTACGTTCAAGTGAATTTAAGGGTGGCACGGAGGCTGAGAAGGTCCTGGGTTTGAATCCCAATTGGATCAGGGTGTTTGTGAGTGGAGTTTGCATGTTCTCCCCGTGTCTGCACTCCGGTTTCCCCAACCACCAAAAACCTGCACATTATGTAAAATCCTCAAGCTCTGGTCCAAGCCGAGCATAAACATGATGGGTCCCCGGGCGCTGTTACTACGGCGACCACTGCTCCTGATAGACGCCGTAGTGGCATCAGGATGGGTCCAATGCAGAGGATGAATTGAACCACGGGTCCACCTTTAATTTTATACCTGCCTCTTTTTATTGTTTGGAGCGATAGTTAAAACTTAATTGACTCAAATAATAATAATAATAATAATAATAATAATGAAAATAATGACATGTACCCAGACAATGAGGACTGGTACCGACCTGTCCATTGTATAATCTATTGTCCAAAAAGAAGTCTGCGCACTCCAATAAAGGCAGCGTTTTAGAACAGACAGAAGTTTCTCTGAGCACAATTGATCTGCTTTGAGATAGAGCAGCTCAAAAAATGTTTTCTAAACCTACAGAGACCAGGTTACCTTGACAACATCAATGCTAGGAGGAGGAAAGTGTTTGCATTTGCACACAGAGCTTTACAGGCTAATGATTTCAATCAATGTAGACTTTTTGATGTTGCCAGAAGTATTTGCATTGCTTTATCTAATACAATGTGTATTAGATAAAGCATTATGTAAAAGAACATACATTTTGTTCCAGATGTACAGTTTGAGTACACGCAAAAGTACACATTTAAATGAAGCAGGTTTTTTTCCCCCACTCAATTACTCTTACCGTTTTCATCAGAATATAAGTATAACATTTTCACTACTTGTACAGCATCAATAAATGACTATAATATGTGCAGCATGTGTAGAAGACTGGCTGCGACTTTATACATGTATTTGCAGTTTCCTACAGAAGCAATGAAGGATGGGTCAAATGCAAAGAACACATTGAAGAATAGAAGAAATGCTTAACCTTAACCTAGAAAAATCCATTCAATGGTTCACAATGATTTCTTTTTAAGGTATCGGTCAGAGGAGGATGATAGGATAGCTGTACAAAAATGGTCTTCATCCGACGTTAAATGTCTGCCTTTATTTAATATCAAAGGTTAAAGGGGTCATCCTTGCAATAGGTTCATGTCAACTGTTTAATCTGTCTGGACCATTCAGGTCTTTTTTTCATACATCATCTTTGACATGCTGAGTTTCAGGATGCCAGCTTCTTTTCTGTTTGGGTTTGGGGTGTTTATCATAGCTGTGTTCAATGGTGTGAGGACAGAGGATATCCTTCATTGCACAAACGTTTCATACATCTGTCTCTTTGATCCATGGAAATGGCCTGACTTCACTCTTTTCGCTGTCCGGTTTTCTAAAAGCTGTTTTTCACTGCTGCCCAATACGCCAATGATCTGGCCTAATTAACAACCTGTACAACAAAGTTCTTTTCTCTCTTTACATTTGCCAGAGGAAATGTGTATGGATTGAAAGGCTGGCTGATTATTTGTGTTAATTTGGAGCCAAAGACTTTTCTCTTTTGACCTAACTGTGGTTGCCCAAGGACAAATGAATCATCCAGACATATTACTGTGACTGACATTAAAGGGAAGCGAGATCTACTTTTAATTCTGCTATTGCTTAGGGCCTTCCATGTTTTATATGTTTCAGACTATTGCTATTAAAACTTAAAATAAATGTCCAACGTAATACTTACGTAATACTCTTAAATGTATTTGCAATTAAATGAGTGAACGTATATCTCTGAAGTTATGGTGGGAGAAGGTTGTAGCTTTTAATCACATTATTTTTGCTTTAACAAGCTTTTCTTTCATTCTTAACTCTTGGCAGTGAGGAGGATTCTTCACTACCAGAAGAAGTGAAGAATCCTTCACCAATCACTCACACACTGCTGTGGATTGTTTTTCCTAAGGACACAATGACGGCTGCTCCTGTTGAAAACCACCAATTTCATGGTTATCAGACAGAACTACCTGTACTTTTGTTGCCCTTACAAGGACAGAATTGTTGGGCAGAACCTAATATGTAACTTTTCTTGAGGAAGTACAGCCATTCAATCACAGGGAGATCGGGCATTGCATATCCATGTTACAATTGTTTGAATTTGTATATATTATATTTGAGATGTGTTTTACAGTGGTATTTGTAGAGTGATATATGTAATCTCAGTTTGTGGTGAAGATATGTAAAGGAGCAAGCTCAAGTCAATATAACAACATCTAATCTTATCTCTTTTATTACATTTTTTGATAAGTATTGTGTTTTTTAAATGTTTATAATATCCACTAATGAACCATGGGGTGTCATGACTTTCTCTATACAGCAGACACGAGAACATTTGATTTAACTTTATCTTACCTTTTACCATTATTCGTCAGTCTTGTTTATTTGAATAGGACACTGTGCATTATTGAACTGCAGAATGTTAAGGAAAGGGCACAATGAGCAAGGGATGCAATTTTGGTTGTGATCAGACTCATCATCGGAATGCTTTAATTTTTTTATGGAATGTTCTGCTCTGAACATTGTAAAGTGCTTTGGGTGACCTTGGTCTGTAAAAATGTGCTATATCAATAAAGATTACTTATTTACTTAGTTACTTGCATGCCCTTCAGCCCCTCTACATATGGCTTATAGAGATGGGCTGAAATGTCCTATCTATTAACTTTTCAACGTGTCTGAGGGAAAGTTACTTAAGCGGAACCACTTTATACCTGCTCTGTGACTATGCTAATAATACGTTATTGAAGTTTTCAGCGCAGCACTATGAGAATAGAAATGGAGGCCGCGATAATTGCTCTTGATCAAAGGGGCTGTGTGCAATGGGGAGTTGTGTTGTCACTGGATCTGTGTCTGGATCTTCGTGAAATGAACCGTATTTTTTTCTCACCTTTGTTTCAATTATCAAGGCAGCCGTAATGTTCTGCTCACTTGACTCCACCTTGTAAATTAAAATAAAAAATACAATCTGTGCAATATCTCTCCCCAATCTCTCATTATTGTAGTTTTTACTCAATTCTGGGCCTTTAGACCTCCTCAGAGTGTGCCATTTTTTCCCATCGGTGTAACAACAACTTCTCCAGATGTGTGGGAGCACTGCAGTGTGACTTGGAGAGTGGATCTATTAATCACCCTGCTCTCCGTGTGATCCTGGTTCCCCTTCCCTCAGCACTTCTCTGCTTTGGCTGCGTGCTCACTAACCAGAATAGCAGGTGCACTTGAGGACGTACCCCCCACACTCTGTCTAGCTCCTCCATCACAGATTGTACAAGTAAAGACATTTGGTCATGCCTTTTGATTCTGGATAATGCGGGCGAACTGATGACTTTAATTCATATGTGACAGACATCAATATTTGATTTCTGTGAACAATTTGCAAGGTTGTTCCTCACATTCTCACACCCCCCACTATTTCACTTTTATTAATTTCCAAACCTTTTTCTTAAATGTTTATTCACACTTATTCAATAAGAATATAATTTTGGATCTTTTAATTTGATAAATTTATTTCAGTTAGTCTGTCTGGCTGTATCTGTAATTCAATGTTTTTAGAGACTTTTTCAGAGGGAACAGCAGAGGAGGCTTTGTTGTTGTTTTATCTCTCATAATTTATCCAATTAACGGTTTTGTTGAAATAATGTACACATTAGTCATGCTTCACCCGGCCATATTAGTATTATTCCAGCTTTTTCAATGGCTTTCCAGTGCACACTTAATATACAACTACCACCCGCATGGAAGAATATTGACATTATCTTGCAAATGGGTGCTATAGTTGCTGTTATAAAAATAACAACAATTGTAAACCACTTTGAGGCTCTGGTTAGAGTGAAAAGGCGGTATAAAAATAAACATTACTAAATAAACATTACTACTATATAAAAGCTATACTGTATGCTAGAGCTGCACGATATATTGAAAACATATTATTATCGCAATATTGATGTGTGCGATATCCATATCGAAAAGATGCGCGATGATTTTTTTATTTTTATTATTGTTTATTCCTATATTAAAGACAATAAAACATACACACATCAACATTCAACAAGAACAACAGACAAACAAAAAAGTGTATATATATATATAATATGTATATATGCATTTGAATGTCATTAATGTTGTGCTTTTTTTGTTATTTGTCTCTTGTGTTTCAATGCAGATTTGCAATTTGAAGTGATAGAAAAAAATATTGCTTTAATTTCCAAAATTGTGCAGCCTTACTGTATGCCCAGATTCAGGACTAAACATGCATGGGAAGTTTCTTTTTCGGGGGAAATTTGTTTCTAAAATTTAAAATGACTGGCTGCAAGCACAGATTGTGTAATTTCACCTTCTGTCTGTCACCCCTCTGCTCTCCAGATGGGTGACAGACAGAAGGGTTACACCTTTGTACAAGAAGATCCTGAAGTAAGGGTGGATGGATCCCTCAACCTGATGAGCTTTGTCATAGTAAACACCATCGTACCCCTAAAAGGCTGAACTGAACGTGTCTGGGTGCAGCAGGGCCATGTAGATCCTCAGGCTGACGGATGGACATAGTGATTATTTGGAGCTACAGCGGATGAACTGCAGCTTGTGTTCACTGGCTCTCCCCACAGACCAATCACTCCCAATCACCCCTCTATAAATCAAAGCTATGCCGGTGACAAACCCAGTGCTGCCTGTGAGGCAAAGGTCGCTCGTGCTGATGAAAGACTGTTTATCATGGGAAAGTGCACAGAAACCAGGGGAGAGCAGCCAAGCCTTGTTGACACTCACAATCTTTATACTAGACCAAAGCTTGTTGTTCTCGTCATAGTGTCGAGCCAGAAATGGTTTGTATTATTTGATTGAGTCTGACTAAGGCCCAGATTTCCCTGCCATGAATCAGGTTCCCCTCCCAGCACTTCTCACTTTTCCTGTGCATGATTGACCCAGCCGCCAAATAGATTTTTTGAAACCCCTTAAGTGCTAATACACTCAATACATTTTCTTGCTTTTAAAGGCCAATTAATTTCCATCCATCCATTTAATTTTCTTTATTCATTGCCAGGTTGCAGAGGCAGTAATCTGAACAGGGTTGCCCAGATTTCCTCACCCATTCAGCAACTAGCTCCAGCTCATCCAGGAGAATTCCAAGGCATTACCAGGCCGTACCTTGGGTCTTACCTGGGTCTTACCAGTAGGACATGACAGGAACAGAACCTCAGGGAGGCATCTAAAACAGAGGCCTCTTCAGATTGTGACTCATGACTTGAAAGAGCAGTGGCTCAAATCTGAGCTTCTCTTCTGTGACTGAACTCCTCACACTCCCCACCTCTAAGAAAGCCCCCAGCTATTCTACAAAGATGATAATTATATGATTATGTTTATACAGAATTTGCATAACCTAAAGCAAAACAAATAATAATGTGTAATAAATCACGTGTAATTAAACACAGACCACAGAGTAAACTGAGAAGTGTAATAACAGGTAGTTCTGAACGCATCGTCGGCAGAGGAGCTGAGTGGGGGATACCGGATTACAAATTATTGATGAGACATTCTCAAGGAGACATGAACAGTAAAATTAATGTCAATGCAAAGTCCTGAGTTGATGAAATTAAGACGAAGCCGTAGTTCCTGATGACCGATTCCTGCACATTCCAAAAAATGTACACTATTGATGAGGGATCCTGAAGATCCTCTGTGTGGGCTGTTGTGAAAGACACAAGCCCTTTACAAACATCACAGCTGACGTGTCATTGCACTAGAAGATAAGTTAAGCCTTTGACATTTGCTCAAAGTATTCTGTTATGACAGGTCATCATGAGGTACAGGGGAAATCCACACATTTCTCTCGTGTACCTAAGAACCGTAGTAAATATTGGTTGTCTGTTTTTGACTGTATTTAAATACATGTTATTTCTAAAATTCTGACAATAGCATGTCTGATCTGTAATGATTATTCCTATCATTCATACTTCACAGAGAAAACCCCAGGAGTGCTATGAATACCACTGCTGAGGATTTTGTGCTTTGATATGACACACATTGTTGCAGCTTTGTTACAAATATATACACAGGTTTGTGAAATAAGTCACCTTTTATCATTTGGAACAATGACATCAAAGCTGAGTGGGGCTCTGAGGGTGTAAACAAAAGAAGCTTTCTAAAGAAATTCAGCTCAATGTTCATTTATTACATTGTGAAAACTTTGAAAACCTCTAGATGATACCATATAATTCAGGGGTGCTCACACTTTATCCAATCAATATCTCCAATCCAGTAACCAGTGAGTTTTGGTATTTCTTTATCGATCCCCATGAGGAAGCTGAGCATTTGTGTAAGTGCACATGAACTATTATATTATGTTTTATTTTCTTTTTATGTATTTTCAGTTTTGGTGTGTGTGTGTTTGTGTGCCGAGAGTGCATGTGTGCGCAGTACTGTGATGCGCAGATCAATGGAATAGCTTAAAAGCATTGTGCATTTTTGGATGAAATGTTCTCTGTTAACACACACATTAATGGTTTGTGGAAGTGTGGAACCATGTGGACGAGCCTGGAACGAGCCTGCAGGCAACCAGATGTGCACGCTCCCCTCCATAGTACTCGTGAATACTTTCAAGCATGCGCATGTGAAACTCAGTCTTGACGCAGGTATAGTGAAAATGTATGCAAGCCACCTACCGTGATATCGCCTTCACTAACGACGGGTAGTTCGTTATCAACTCCTTGAACACCCGTAATATAATGTGCATGATGGATTTGACACATCCTTCCAGTGAGAAAATGGAACTCATGGGTCATCTTTTCACTTGACTTATCTTTCCGAACTATAATGCATTCATGGTGTGAAAACATCGTGTAAAGTTACCCTTGAAAAAATAAAATTGTAGCTTATAAATTTACTTACAAAGCTAATCTATCATAGCTTGTTTTTGGCAAGAATGTAGAATTTTAGAAACAAAGTTATTTTATATATTGCATAAACTGTATCTGAAAAGTTACTTAATACACCTTTTAGTTTTGAGAGAAAAATAGAACATGCAACCGTGGTGTGAGAGCAACTGTACCGTGTGTAGCATGGATGAGGGCACATGCTATTCTAGAATAACAAACAGCCTCCACCTGGCGGCATGGAACACCATATAAATAACAATACGGCTGCATGGATTATTCTGAAAGGCAGAAAAGAAAAAGTTATATTACATTGCACCTGAAAAATGCCCAAATCCATTTCAGTCTGAAGACAAAGATGTAGTAGTTTAGGCAGGATTTACATAATTACACTGAAATCACATGACCTGTCTGTGATTTTGATCCCACATTATAGTTCTTTTGTAGGCATTTTCAGATACATAAGAAATAATGCAATACTTCTGTCTTTCTTGATGGTCTCTTAATTACAGCAAATATATGTTCAATATTCTAATAGTAGTTCTTTCTAAGTCAATGAATGTAGACTTCTCTAATAATTGTTTATTGACTGCCAGCCGTTTTGGACGATTTCACTGATTTTCAAGACCCACAGTGTATTGTGTGCTATTACTAGGTGAAATATGAAACCAGATTCTGAAAGACTGGACTGTCTACTTTCATAAGCAAAATTAAGTTGGTTGTTTTGTTTTTCTGTAATCCCCAGGCGAATAGAGGGAAGTTTGACAGAAATCATCAGTCTCAGATAAATATGTCAATGGCAGTCAATGAGTGAAGCTAGTGTCATAGAATTATACAGACAGTAATTCATTTTTTGTGAGTCATTAACCATTTCTAATCTCAACTCCCAGAAAACCTTTCATTCATGTTTTTATTTGTTTTTCTAAAAGTCCATTACCACCTCTTTGTAAAGCTGTATGAAAAAAAACGGATCCATGGGAGATAGTCCGATATATTTTTGCCTCTACTTTTTCATAAACATGTCGTGAGAAAACCTGCGTTTTTAAAGTCGTCTTCACAGAGAAATGTGCATGTTTTGCTGTTCCCTTTGACAGCCGCCTTGTCACTCCTAAATTCTTGCATCCAAAACACAATCCCATGTTCATTATGCAGAGCTTTCCTTGAAATGTCATGCAAAACATACTGAGTCATGGCACTAACAAACTAACTGATCCAGCGGGGGAGGATGTAAAACGTGTTAGACATTTTTTCTATTATGATACCTACAATATAATGGGCACATATGACTCAATGATCAACAAAACATTACACTGGTACAGTCTCATATCAATTACCGGTGCTCAGTTGAGATGGGTAAATGCAATGATTTGGTTCAATGAGCTATGAAGCAACTCGTTTGAAATACTCTTCCAGCTTGAACCACAAACGTCATGTCTATGGCCTGAACACATAGAGTTAATTATCAAATATGTAACCGTTTCAGTGAGTTGTCATTGGAAAGTAATTTCGAAAGCAGCAGGATCTCATCATTGCATCAATTTAATTCCAATTAGCAGAAATGAATGGAATTATCCTTTTCATAGCGTGCGGCCAAATAACTGGATGAAAAATGGACGTGACCAAAGAAGGCAATCACTCTATACCAGCAAATTGATTTCGCCAAAGCTTTTCCCTCATATGCGTCCACTCTTTCTAAGGTCAAAAAGTAAATTAATTGCTGGAGTATCAGTTCACAGATGGGGTTAAATAATTCACATGTTAATTTGTGCTTTCATGAAATGGCAATATAATTAGCCTCTTTTAATTTAAATCAGTTGTACAATAAGCAGAAGGTGCTCAAGCATGAATAACTTTTTAATGACGTGAGATTTATGGACCAGGCAAAAGGGAAAAGTCCATTTACAAACGTCAGTCTGTATCAGTATTTAAAGATGCTATCTCTGATTCACACGACATGCCAATATGCAGGAGAATGGATGTTGTAAGGTATTTTTTTCTAGATATGTTTTATGTAATACTGTTGAACATATACAGTATAGACAAATAAGGGGTCTGTCCCTCTCAGGGCTGGGCGATAAAACGATAACGATATATATATTGCAATAGACACGTGTTCGATATCAATAGAAAAAGGGGTTCACTCCGTTAGAAAAAACAGGAAGAAAACATGGGAAGTAAAGCAGAGTCAGAAGCGCGCGGCATTCTGGGGGATGTAGGCAGAGACTTCTCGACCTATCACAGCCGATCATGGACTGCAAAACATTCTGGGAAATGCACAAACAACAACCGCACCATGCGTAGCGTCCATGGATCTACAGATCGTTTTTCAATGCCGTGTCAATAGTCATGCAGATGCATTCGCCGAAAGCAAGAGATTTACTTTTTTCTGAGCTGTCACGGGGACACAATAGACTCGAAAACAGCCAAAACAGGAGCTAAACCAGGACTAAACCGGGATTAAACCAGGTTTAAACCAGGACTAACAATGGGGGACACTGTGCTTGTGAACATATTCCTCCAGCCTCATTCCCTCGTGACTATAAACAAGGCTGCTAACGTGTGTTAGCCCACACGACAAATGTATTTATTTAGATTTAAAAGAATAAATTAAAAAACAATCAATATACAGTATATCGTCACCGACCGATATGAATCACTTATATTGTGATATACTTTTCAACCCAGCCCTAGTCCCTCTACTAAAAAACTCACACTGATATCAGTCATTATGTACATCGATTAGGCTGACCTATGATCCTGGGCACATGCAGGATCAGTGGGCCTGAATTTACATTTGAATATGTAAATTAGTGGGGAGAAATAAATGCATACATTGATTATATAAATGCTAACTGTTTGAGGACATCGACTCACAGAAATCTCTGCAAAACACACATTTAAATTAAACATGCTGGTATTAATATTTTCATCCGGCTTTTGGTTTAATACAAATCTTGACTCTCATGAAAGATATATTGAAGCACATTTTTGTCAATGTATAAATATGAGAAAATATATCTATATGCTATACTGTGGTATTTTGTGGTATGAAATAGGAGATGGCATGCTGTTCAACATGATGACACTATTTACTCTGAAATTTCATATCATAGAATGTGAAATACAGCAGAAAGTAAAAGACGTATGAAAAACACGTATCGAGGATCATAGCTCAACTCTTCCACCACCAGACGGGGGTGATGCATTTCTTCTGATTTGATATGATATGAAAGGACGAGAGTGTTGGTCCTGAAAACAATATCTTTTCATACGGGAAAAAATTTTTGAAACACGGTAAAAAGATCACAAAAAGATTATTTTGCATTATACTATCACTACCCATGTCCCACATACACATACAATGTTGTTATAATACTTTATCTTACGGTTAAACCATACAGTAAATATACAAATGTATTGGTAAAATGGGAAGGCATCTCACCCTGAACAAAACATTGACCACCATTAGCATGACCACCTTCACTTCTGGTCGATCACATGGAAACTCTGACCATCTGTCCCATAAAAGTCACATAAAACTGAGGAGCTGTGAAAGGCAGCTGTGATATGGATGTCTGCAAATCTTCATGTGAGAGTCTTTTATGTGCAGTAGAATGCGGCACTGAAAATGTTACAAAATAAAATAGAACTTTGCTGGTCTCTCTCGGCTGTTTGTGATTTGCTCTGAAGAGGAGATAAAGGCATTTGGGGTGAAGCTTTCCCGAAGAATTTGAATATTTCTGTCTCTATATGTGCGCTGTTATTTCTCAGACACCATCCACACAGCACTTTGAAGAGGAGAATCATTCTTAAGGGTGTGATGCTTTGATATTATGAAGGTTAGGTTTATGTCTGTGAAATCAACCACAGAGAAACAATAACCATAGCATTTGGTATACTACTACTTCTCATGCACTGTAACAATATCACTTTTCTAATTTGCTTGTTAAATTGGGCATTTTGTTATGTTTTGCTTATGCGAGAACGAACCCTCANAAGATTTTCATGTCAAGTCATCATCGAATAGCCCTAATCTGTCAAAAGGCATTAATAAACCATGGTCTTTTCCAATACTTAGATATATTTGGGTTTCAAAATTAGTTTTACTGTCCGTAAATTTAGTTATTTTCATGTCGATGTCCTGCCCTCCACCGTTTTACCAATCAGAAAATCAGTAATCTGGGTTGCCAGTACTCACTGCGTTGTGCTAATCTCACTGGTAAAGTACCATGTGGCCGCTGTATTAATAAAAACAAGGTCTTGATATGATTCTCAAATCATTAATGACAAAACAAGGAAAACAACGAGGATTATCTTCGTGAAAAAATTGTTGGTTATAGATTTGTTGTCTATCCAGATACTATTGTCCCAGCTGGATTTGTCTGCATATCTGGCAACCCGAGTCAGAGACAGCGGGAGAGGTTGCAGTACCATTTATGTCCAGATTTTTACATACTGCTCTTTTAATTCAAGTATGCAGCGTAGATAGTGACTTTGCGTTTTTAAATATATTAATGTGATTTTTAGTATTACCGTATTACTTTTTTTAGTTCGTTTTTAGGTGCTTGGAGCAGTTTCGAGCCATAATAACTATTACTTGCAAACTTCTATGCAGAAAGGCATGCAAGGTCAACTATACAGTATGTGAAGCAATATTATCAACTCCTTGCTGTAAATCTTCAACAAAAGGGCTAGAAAATAATCTTGCTCTATATTTCTGCAGATTTAAGTGATGGGGAAGTGTGGATTACTTTGTGAGATCAAAATTCAAGTGTGTCTGGTCCTTTGTGACAGTGAAACGAACCCAACATTTTTGTCAAATTGTCGTCTGCCCGTGGTTTGATTACTCAGTGTTCCTTTGTTCCCTTCTTCCTCAGTCCATGAATAAAGCAATCATGGAGGTTAAGTGAATGGCCTTAAATGTGCTTGATTGCTGGTTGCCAGATAGCTGCAATTCAAATCACGCTTTTATCTCTCTATGCATGTCTCATAGAGTTCCTAATACACGTCTTTATTTTCTTGTGTTTGTTGCAGGTCAGTGGGGTCAGTGCGTAGGAGACGAATGCGGCTCTGGAGGTTTTCAGACGCGAACGCTGTGGTGCTTGCACGCGGAGGGCTGGACCACGCATTACTCCCACTGCCCGCCAAGGGACAGACCCGAGACCAGGCGGCCCTGTTTTAAGGTCTGCGGCTGGCACCAGGACCTGTTTGAGTGGGACGTATCGCAGTGGGGGGCCTGCGTTCTGGTTCCCTTCTTTTCTAACGAGCTCAAACTTAGGACTGAGTGCGTGACGGCGCAACACGGCATCCAGCGCCGAAAAGTCCATTGCGTCCGCACCACCAATCGGACTGCGGTCTCGCTCAGGATATGTGAGTTTTTTTCCCAGAAGCCAACAGTGGAGCAGGCTTGTCTCATCCCCTGCCCACAAGACTGCATAGTGTCGGATTTCACGTCTTGGTCGATTTGCAGTAGGACATGCGGCACGGGGCTTCAGCATCGCACTCGGCACGTTCTGGCCACGCCCATGTACGGAGGTGCGCATTGTCCCAATCTCACCGAAACCAGGACTTGCACGCACCCCGCGCACTGTCCCGCTGGGGAGGAGGAGCACCGGTACAGCCTTAAAGTGGGCGCGTGGAGCGAGTGCAGGCTGCCGCACGATAAAGACTCGGTTCTGAGCGGTAGGACCACCGTGGACTTCGGCGGCTTTCAGGAGAACAACACGGTTTTACAGCACTCTCAGGCTCATCTTAAACACGCCCATATGCACCCGGTCCAACCAATCCAGAGCCACTACCCCATGTCCTGGGAGCTGGAGGTGGGATATCGAACCAGACAAGTCCGCTGCACCCGGAGTGATGGCAAAAACGTCATGCTGAGGTAGGCAGTCGTGCACCTGTCACTCAAATGGAAATATATTGTGACTAAAATAATACATTGTGTTAGCTACTCCAACCTTAAAGCTGGGGTCGCTAACTTTCAAATGCAATGTAATTAAATAGTTAGTTAATTGCAGTTAACAGTTTATGGTTAATTGAATAGTTAGTTAATTGCCGTTAACAGTGAATAGTTAATTAATTAGTTAGTTAATTGCAGTTAACAGTGAATAGTTAATTAAATAGTTAGTTAATTGCAGCTAACAGTTAATAGTCAACAGTTAATTGCAGTTAATAGTTAGTTAAATCTCAAATGTTCAAAAGCATGTATTATTAACCTTCTTTACATTAGCGAATAACCTGTTGTGGTCTGATTTGTCCACAATATTTAAGGTTTGCAAGATTCTTACAAGATTTTCTGTTCAAATAAACAACTGGGAGGAAACAAAGTTAGGCGCCCTGGCTTTAGACGTACAGTAGATGATTATCAAAGAAACTACTGAGGCTTGAGAAAAGGAAATGATTTGTGGCTCAGATATGGGAGTTTATCTTAATCTCTTTTTCTGCTGATGGAGCTTGAGAGCTGGGAAAGTGCTTTGTTACTGACAATCAGAAAGTGAACTTGAAGACCTTGTTGTTTTTAGGCTTCTTTTACTTTCTGAGTTTAGACCAGACAGCATGAGATCAGGGTTTGTTATAGTTACATCACCATTTTTACTCCTTAGATTTTCAACAGAAGGCATCACTTTTCATGCTAAATCTTTAATGTTTGAATTATTC
>JAPMNZ010949320.1:0-10046 GCA_029875035.1 Pomatoschistus microps | reverse complement strand
CTCGGGGGCCGCGGGGTTGTTGAGAAACCCTGCAATGTCCTTGGAGCACCGTCTTCATGAGTTCGGTTGCAGGTCACAAAATGTTCCCAGGCATCTGGGTGGCAGAACAAAGGCATTCTTCGCGGGTCCTCACGCTTATCTCCCTTGTGGAGGTAGGGAAGGGGGGCAGATGGTCTAGATGACGCTGGTCTGCAGAGCGTCTGTTTCGACCTGGACCCAGTGGCATCTCCGAAGGTTGACGCATCATATTAGCGTCTGCAACTTCTCCTACAACAATTACAAGGGGAAAAAAATGGAAGTTTAAGTTAAAGCAGAGTTGTCACGTGGTGCATCATTCACTACACGTGTGGTACGACACGCTGCAGTGAAAACACATTTGATAATCATGAATGCGTATGTATTTGTAGCCTTTACTTTGTCATTTAGATATTAGGCTAATATAGCTAATACAGCTGAAGCCTGTGTTCCCTTCATATAAGCCTTATACAAGGTTGTTTTTTGTTTTGTTTTGCTGCTCCAGACAGATGTTATTTTTAGTTTTTTTATGTCAAATATGGCTCTTTGAACCTTTTGAGTTGCCGACCCCTGGAATAAACAAACTGTAAAAAAAAAAAACGTGAAAAATATGCCTGGTCCGCCAAGAAGGCTAAAATGCCCGGGCCGGTTTTTTGTCCCAGTCCAGCCCTGGTTCAGGGTATCTGGAAACTCTCTGCCACCTCACTTACAAAACGTATTCCTCGACAGAGATGTTCTTCATAATTACAGTTTAAGAGGAAGCAAACAAATATAAATATATGTGCCGAAATGTAGAACCCCTCTCAAATCAATGTGTGTCTCAGTGCGTGGAGCTGCTCTTTGGAACGGATTATCAGATGATACAAAACAATGTATTGTTGATCCAGTTCAAAATTACTTTAAAAAAAGAAGTACGGGAGAAGTACATGGAAGAAAGTGTGTGATGCCCGTGGCATGTGTCTTTTGACATATCCAATTGAAATTCTTTGACATATTATGAAATACTTAATTTTACTTGTTGCAACATTATTTTCTCAAATATATTTCCACTAAATAAGTTAGTTATGCATAAGACTTAAAGAACTTTAACTCTCATCATCATTAAGCCACATGTGGACTTCTTTGGGCTTGTCACATCATGAATGTGTCCCCTATTGTCTAGTTTTAGTGAGCTCCTTTGTTGTTCTTACATTTACACTAGTGCACTTACTATGTTTCTATCATCTCTAATTTTATAGCCAGCTTCGATTCATTTCTAATTTCAACTTCAACATATATACTGTTGCTCCATGTCAAATTGTAACCTCAGTATATCACCTTTTTAATTCATGTCAAATTATAACCTCCCTTTTGCTTCATGTGGAGAATGACATTACTTTCTTATTGTACTGAAATTATGCCCCTGATAAACTCCCAAAAGTGTATTAAAGACATAATTACCCCCAAATAATTCATACGTAAGGTAGACATTTTTTTCATAAAAAGCTTCAAACCTCTAAACGAGCATTTTAGCTAAATCCTTCAGTTCTAAACTGAAATATACAAAATTGTACACTTTTTTGGAACTTTGTAGATGTGAAATCAACCACATCATTCAATATAAAACTCAACATGCAAAAATATGCTATTGTACTAATCTTTTCTGTCAAACATACTAAACTAAATGTGTGATGTATTTGACAATTGTTCTCTAATCATAAATGCAATTCAAACGTTGTGTTCTAAATGTATGAACTAGATGTGTTGTTTATCCTAATGTGTCACAGTATGTTTATAATTACCTTGTTCTGTCTGTCTCATGAGCCAACGCCACCACCACCTCTCCTTCAATGTCTTTTGATCGACACACCAGCGTGTGTGCTCTTTGGTTCATCTCCTTCTTCTTTTCTTCTTCTTTGTGCACATGACCCCATCCACTGAGTCTGCTCTTGCTTTGGCCTGGAAACACCAGGAACACACATGGTCTGTCCTGGACGGCACCATCGCCTTTCTTCAGGTCGTTTGTCTTCAGTGTTCTTTGTGCAAAGAAAACTCAGCACGGATCTTCTGCCAGTCTGCTCTGATTCTGAAATGGAGCCTGGAAATGTCTCTCAAAAGTTATATGAAGTTGTGGATTTGGTCTGGCATCACCTGTCTGTGAACTTTTCTCTGCTGGTGGCTTTTATGCAAAAGTCTCAATTTCAGATGAATTTTCAGGAGAGTAAAAACAATTGAAATGGCTGACATGACCTTTTGAAGTCACCCTAATTTCCTATTTTCCTAGTTAATGAAGACATAATCAGTGTTGAGTTTCTGTCAAATGAGCTTCAAATTACTCATTAAGACTTTGAAATAGTTTACCGTTTGCAGCAGGTTCTTTTCTTAAAAAGGATTCCGAGGTGACAGTTGCAAACCCAGGAGGTTTCCGACGTCCCTCCATCTTGGTGGAGAGAGCGACAGGGCCTGCCATTTCAGCCCATGGTGATCAGCAATCCAAAAACACTCCTGGGCTGTACAACGGTCCATCCTAGAATCCCACTTCTGACACCAAAATTGTTGTGGAAATTTCCTTAATGATCCATGGAAACAGAGTTGCATTTTGTGTGGTTTAATGAAAGTAAAAGTACATGATAATAACAAGCATTTGCAAATGGAGAAAGCTTCAGCAGTCCGCTCCTCGGACACTGCATCAGTCTCTCTCTCACACGATGGGATTCAGACAAGCTTTATCAGGATGGTCCGGTCCCTCATTGGCCAATTGCCATAGGAAAAACACATCACACCTATACACTGATTACATGAAAATAGGTAACTCAAGGTATGAAAAGCAGAGACACAAGGGGGGTTTAAGGGGGTCGAAAGGACAGGGGCAGAGGACACAGGAACAGGACATCTAAGTCCTCATCCACATGATAAGGAAAACGGTCACATCAAAGGAGATGGTCAATCACTGTCTAATAACTAAACTCACTAACAAACTGCATCTTAACTTACTCAAACATCATCCCAAATACCTTCCTGCTATAAAACAAAGCCCTCTAAACCATTTGTAAATCATCACAATTCACCCACTATGCTTTAACCATGTTCATCTAATTTTTGCCATTACACATGACGCGAGAGAAGGGAAGGTGAATGGTCAGAGTGTCTTGGGCCTGTGTTTGTGTGTGTGTTTGTTTTTGTGTGAATGGGGGGGTTGGAGCCCAATAAGCATTTGCTTCGTCCAACTCCTTTTCAAACTGTATTTTCCAAAGTTACTGTTTTTTGTTTATTGTCCTGCTACACGCATGCACAGCGACAGACAAGTTGTTCTGGCATACACGCACTGAAACACGCTTGTCCAGATCCTGAGAATGATCAGCTCTATGGTGTGTGTTTTGCAGTAAGGAGCCCAGCCAGCAGAGGGTGAAGAAGTGGGGCTTTTCTCTGGAGGAGGCCCTCAAGGACCCACTGGGGCAGGACCTCTTTCTGCGCTTCCTGGAGTCAGAGTTTAGCTCTGAGAATCTGCGGTAAGAAGCTGTAAATAAATCATGGGCATGTTCTTATAGCTGAAATATTCAGATGGTGTTTCCTCCTGTGGCTGTGCACTTGTGGAAAAGTCTACAGCAGGAGAAATGGGCCGGAACTGTTTGCTCAAGCTGCTGTGCCTAACTGCCTCAATCAATTGTGCCAGTGCCAAAACATCAAAGTACACTCAATAACTATCGTCCCATGGCGCTTTCACCGCTTGTGTTGAAGTGTTTTGAGTGGCTCATCCTGGCCTGGAGCCCCACCAGTTTGCCTAGTTTTTTCTAACTGACAGGCCACAGTACATTTGATTGGACAAACACATCTGTCCACCTGGTGTGCTGATAAGAACTTGCACCTCAACACCAGCAAAACCAAAGAACTTATTGGAGTTCAGTAGGAGTAGAGAAGAGTAGGTGAAAACAGCCCATCGCATCTTTCACTGCTCTTGAGATCATCCAGAACCAGTGCGCTCTGCGGCGGCTCGTAACATTGTGAAAGACTCCTCTCATCCTTTACACAGACTCTTTAGCCCTCTGCCCTCTGATTGCTGCTACAGGACCAGAGCCTCTGGGCCAGGACCAGAAGTTTTTTTTTTCTTTATCACAGAGCAGTCACACTCCTGAACTCTCATCCTGTTAAAGCTCATTAGATGCACTTTAATGTAGTGTAATATAATGAATGTATACTAGCAAGAGCAGCTTTGTACATTCCCACATATATGCATTTGTATTTATCTGTGTTGTAAATATAATCCTCAAATACTTAGGGTAATGTACCACTGGTTAGATGCTAAACTGCATTTTATTGCATTGTTTTGACTTAATAATGTAATGACAATAAAGTTGAATCTATCTATCCATTTTCTTCCCTTTGTCCATTTCTGGATCGAGGGGTTGCAAACAGACCCTCACTGATTCTCCTGCAGGTGGGGCAGGAGAAGGAGGGCAATACAAACTTTGACATCACACTCACTTAACTTAAAACAAAAGTTTTGCCCATAAATTACTTTTGGTGATTTCTCAGGTGACAATAGGCTCTTTACACTCTTATGTCTGTGTTTGCATCTCCCTCTGGTGGCAGCATAGGAAGATTCAGGGAGCTCCGACTGCAGACACTTCTCCCTTTGGTGGCAGAATAGGGAGTTACAGGAGGCTACGTCATGTTTTTAGATTGGGAAATAATGTCTTTAGTAAAAATTATGTATCTTCACCTGGCCTAGAGGAACCCCAATAGGTTTCTAATGTTCTTGCACCTGTTGTGTGCAGCTTCTGGCTGGCCGTGCAGGACCTGAAACGCCAGCCACAGCAGGATGTGGCTCAGCGCGCTCAAGACATCTGGGCAGAGTTCTTGGCAGAGGGAGCTCCCTCCCCCATCAACCTGGACTCCCACAGCTACGAGAGAACCAGTCACAACCTGCAAGACTCGGGCCGGTACAGCTACGCAGAGGCCCAGGTGAGGAATGAGGTTGCTGGTGGAAAGGGATTGAAATGAGTGTAGAACGGCACACAAACGGCTCCTTTCATCACCTTTGTCACAAAGTTGAGATGTGGGAGAAGACTCTAGAACAATTCATTGCTTCTGCATCAAAATAGTAAATAGAAAAGCTACCGATGGATTATGGGAAATCCCACAGCGTCAGGAGGACAGAGGAGGGTCCTTTTGTAATGACACAGATGCTCCTTTGATGTTGGCCCTGATCAGAGTCTTCATGAAGGACTTACTGGAAGTTACTGGATCCCTCAAACGATTCAAATTCTTATGTACCAAAGTAGGACCCAGCAGAAAAAGTTTGGGAATGACTGCATTTACATGATGTTTGCGGGCCAAGGAATTCAGTTTTGATGACTGGAGATCTCCTCTGAGCGATAGTTTGGAAGTGGCTGTTTCACTGCTTTAGAATGTGGCTTTGTTCAGATTGAAAGACCATCTCAACAAACAAATATCCAACGTTCATATTTTGATAGTTCCTTGAAAAACAATTTCCAATACAATCAGTCAGCTTGACATCAGTAGCCCCTCTGCTCTACTCATCAGCTCCTCTATTTCAAAACTGTTACAGCTGTTGTTAGATGTTCCTCTGATGTTGTGGCTCTGCTGCAGGATCACATCTACCACCTGATGAAGAGCGACAGCTACAGCCGCTTCCTGCGCTCCAATGTGTATCAGGACCTTCTAAACACCCGCCGAAAGGTCAGGGGCCTCACTCTCCACAGATGACATGAGATCCTCCATCAGAGCGTCATTGAGTCATTACTTGTTTTTCAGCTTTCGACCGATCAGGGCAGGCGGACATCTCTGGAGAAGTTCACTCGCAGCATGGTACGACGTTAAACAATGTGTGGACTCAGTAAGACCAGTTTAGTGGCCCCTCAACACTTTCAAACTTGGCAACTTTAATTATACTGCATTTTAAAACCAATTTTCTCAAGAAGAAAACCATGCCATTTAATTTAGCATTTGGTATAGTTCAGAAAAATGTATTCCTCTCCCAGGGGGAGCTGTGATGAGGGATTAGTATGGGTTGGGTGGGGGATTAGTGGTGAGGCGGCGAGGGGGGTGTCCGCTTAAAACATCTGCGTATGTCTTTGTCATTTTGTACTTATTAGTGAAATTCGCTGCTTGGTGAGTTAGCTTGTATATTCTGTAATAGATTAGCCATTCTGTTTGTGTTGCGTGTCTCTGTAGGATAGAGAACAGCTCATTCCAGTGTGTGCATTTGGTTTTTGGAGGATCTTTGCGTGCTCTTCAGTATCTCCTGCTGCCTGGCCCTCGAGGAGGTCTGCTCGGAAACAAGCTGTTTGTGGCACAAACAATGATTTCAGCTGTGAAGAAAACTGTTTTCATATAATTTGCAAACTCCTGTAAACCCTTTTGAACATTTCACTTGTCTGATGAGACCAAAGACAGTGTTTTTAGTTGGGTTCAAACAAGATGACAGAATCAGACTTCAACCTGATGAACACCCTGTTTAGTCATCTGCAGGAGGGCCTCTTGAATGTCTTCATCTTCACTGTTATGTAGACATTCTATTGTGTCATATTCAACCTTGTATCAGATCAACCCATGTACAAATACAATACTTAGACACTACTTTAAACTTAGAAATCTGTGATAAAAACTGATCTGGGCAAGTGATAAACCATGGTACTTTGTGCTGAGCTCTGTTCTGTTCATTCCACCTGCGTTCACATGTTAAAACAGATTTGAAATGACGGTGTAATGATTGTATAACTCTCCTCTTTTCAGCTGTATGTACGACGCCTTTCTAAATCCTGAAATGCCAAAGTGAAGGTATTCACGATTATCTTAAAGGGACCACATTCACACAAACACACGGTGTTAGTAGATAGATGACATGAGGCCAAAAGGCCCCATTATCTTAAACATCACACTATTTAAATGCTGTAATTTCCATGTTTTTTCAGGGCAAGTCTTTGACAGGGAAGCGGATCACCGGCCTGATGCAGTCCTCTTGACATCCTCTCTGCCTCGACTTGAACTGTCGCTTTGTTAGCTGGGACAACGAGGCTTATAGCGACAATGGAATAAACTCTAACCGAAACGGGAAATAAATCAACGGGAATAAATCCTGCAGCATGGAATAAGTCTGACGAGAACTGAGCGGCTATTAGGGTATTGAAAAGCCACTTGCAGTTTTATTTCAATGCTACTTACTTTGTTGTTATGCTGAATGATGTCAACAATGAGACTCAGATCAACACTGTAGCTGTTGATCATTCTTCGTCCCCTTGGATTAAGCGGGAACCTTTTGCTCTAGTTGTAAAGTTTTCTATTCACTTTAGTTATTCCAAAAAGCTGCCACTGTATCAAGCACACACATCTAAAGGATTATATTCAAAATAGAGGTTAGTGAGAGGGTGCATGAAATGAACGGGTTGACATTCTTGACCTGCTGGATCAATGTTGGGTTTTGCTATCAAATGTTCACTTTATTTTCCACCATTTTGACAGTAATTTGAACAATGACTATAAATATTCGGTAAATGTTGAAATATATGAACCAAACATGAGTTCTGTTACCCACAGAGACCCAGAGTGTGGTTGAGCTGCTGTCATAATATTCTGGTTTATCTTCATTACATTCCACTGTGACGGTCACCCTTCTCAATCATGTGTCAAAGAATGTAGGAATAAAAGGTGGACAAATAACAGGTCTGTTTCAAGTCATTTCAAATCAATATAGAGGAGTGCAGCACAACAGTCGAAATTGATGCTGCAGTTTGCACTGCCCTCTGGTGGCGAGGAGAGCTACACGCAAGTAACCTGCATCAGTGATGGGAAGCCAGAGCTTGAAACCCCACAAAGACTATAAAACCCATATACCAAGTTTATAGCTATAAATACAGTTCTATAATTAGTTCTACCAGTTCTATCTCTAGATTTTTCAAGCATCTTTTGAGCAGCCAATCACCTCAGTATAGTTAATAGATAACATTTGTTTTAAGATAAAGACCGCATGATATTACTATCCTTTATGTGAGACAGTTACTTGGGATTTTATACCCTGTACTAAAACTAAAACTGAACATTAAATGGTGTTGATAATTACACACACTCAACCCTTATGTCATGACTCTTTATTATCACTGCACAAGAACACGTTTGAAATCATCTTTGTAGATCAGTGGTTCTATACAAGTACCACTTTTAAACCTACATAGTGGGGCTGAACTGGATCTATCATAGTTCTAGTTGGATTCAATATATTCTGGCACTTCATGAGAATCCTTACATTATGACCAAAAGGTTCCAGTTCCAAGTTCCAGAGATTGGGAAACAGACATTATATTAATTATTCTGTTTCCATGTAAGCAAACATGCAAAATACACCAGCACTGGCTTCACATGTACAGAGGGACTGGGCACAATATTAATATATGGTCTTTCCAGTCGGCAAGGTGGATATTGTGGAAGTCGACCGTTGTCAGTCCCAGATGGTTGGGAGCGCTGTTCTGGAGGAAGTCGTGCTGTAGTTTGTGGATGGTGTTACTGTGTGGCTGCAGGAGACGGGCAGGACATGGGCTGAACTCCGCTCACCTCCAGAGCTTTGTTGAACTGCACCGCTAACGTCTTGGAGGCTTTAGTGATCCGCAAGTTCTTCATGCAGCCTTTGAATGAGCGTCTGCTGGACAGTGCCGCCTGGTGCACTCCGGCTGAAACGCAACATAAGTGTTCAGCCACAAGGAAATGTTCATTTTGGCAAAATCTCCCACAGTGGGAGATGATACTCCACTACTAGTAACTACTGCTATATTACTATAATTAAACATTAATGTGTACTTCCCACTTTACTACAAAGATAAATAGAGAAGTTCAGACTGTACGTTGAATAGGAAAACCCCTCAATATAAATTGGATGTAAAATGTCCTCTAAGGGCCGTGCAGATTTTAGTTCCAACCAAGCAGGAGCACTCATGTGAATATTAAAAATAGCACAGCTCTATATACTTTATTTACTTATCTTGTGTTGTGTGCTCGTCATTCCTGCACTGAATACTAGAATTTCCTCACTGTGGGACGAATACAGCACCATGTATGGAGTGAATGAATAATATGATGTGAAGCGTCTGGGTGTCCAAAAAAAGCTCTATTTAAAACCAATGCATTATTATTGTTTGTGTAAGCTCTCAGTCGTACAGGGATTAGTCAAAGCAAAGGAAGGTTTCTCACCCATCATCTGTCCTTCTTAGCAGGTTTTACCAACGTTCATGGTCTATTAAGATGATGTGTTTGAGTTAGCCTCAGGATTAGGGTGTGGCTAACCACACCCATAGGTTTTAAATCTCCATCTGAGATTCTTTAGATTAAGGACGAAATGTCGGAAAAACCTGCAGATGGGTGAGAAACCTTCCTTTGCTTCAACACATTATTGTTATTATAAAATATGACTGATTTGGTGTCAAACCAGTATGAGAAATGGGGAAAGCAACGTCAATATTTGCAATTCATAATTCCACCCAGAAATGGATAAAGGGGAAGAAAATGGATGGATGGATGGATGCAATTCATAATTTCAAGATGACTCGCACTGATGTCTGCTGTCGTTGTGTCCTTGGGCAAAACATGTAACATTTGTGATTCTTCTGTTTCGCTGCCTCCACAAATCTGTACAACTCTAGAAAAATCTGTATCGCTCATCTTGGAAGTTTTTGGAAAAAATTAACATACTTAATGAATGCCAGTTTGGATTTAGAGAAAAAAAGAGCAATTGAAGAAATATGGATATATTAAAGTTAAGAAATAGTTCAGCAGTTCTATAAGATAAGATAAGATGAGATAGACTTTATTGATCTCACACAGGAGGAATTTACATGTCACATCTGTGCAAACATGTTAAATGCAGGATATATTATGTACAATAAAAAGTGGCAATCAAGAAACTGTCAATAAGTAGTGCAGGTTTTTTCAGTCCTTAATGCAAGTGACTTAAAGTGACTTATTGTACAAACTGACAGCGGTGGGAATAAAAGCCCTGTGGTAGCGCTCCTTCTTCTTGCACTGAGGGTGTCTTCATCCTTCCT
>JAPMNZ010949319.1:0-12272 GCA_029875035.1 Pomatoschistus microps | reverse complement strand
GTGTGTGTGTGTGTGTGTGTGTGTGTGTGTGTGTGTGTGTGTGTGTGTGTGTGTGTGTGTGTGTGTGTGTGTGTGTGTGTGTGTGAGATACAGCTGCCTGGAGCCAAACTCTCAGCAGCCGAAACCCATACTGACCAGTTTGGAAACTCTGCGTCCAAGCTTACTGTGGTACCATTGACAACAATAAGCAGAGTGGTGGGTGGAGTTAATATTCCCTCTAAAAATACTGATGGTCACAAGATTGCCTTCTGTCAGAAAATAATCAGAGTATAGTTAATTTGACACTGGTTTAATGTATTCCCATGTTATCAAGAGTTTATAATGCAACTTCTGATCAGTACATAACAATCATCTGACACACTATGGGAGGAAACACTTTAGGTGTTAATAATTCTTGTCCATGCATATGATGCATTTGTTTACTAAATTGAGGTGTGAAAATGAGTATTTATTTATATAACGATATATATATATATATATATATATATCTATATATAGAAATATATATATATATATATATATATCGCTATATATACACACANACGATATATATATATATATATATATATATATATATATCTATATATAGAAAAATATATATAAATATATATCGCTATATATACACACATCCTGTAGTTTGCATACACTGCCACTAATATCTTTAAAGACTGTTAAGGCTAGACCTCTTCCATTTTAGGGTGAGAAAAGACAAATATCTGACATTAGCCTTTTCCATCTACAGTTATGTATGGCAGGCTCAAAAATACGATTCACCTTCATAACTGCTGCTCTTCACTTGCACCTGACTGTTATGGGTTGCACATAAAAACACGGCTATAAAATAGTTGCTTTGGACTCAGCTCCATTTTTGTATTTGATAATCTCGTGATATAGAAAAAGAGGGGGATAGGCTACTTGTTGATTCAAATGGTGTTAAAAAGGGACGACTTCAATTTGAATCAAATTTGTATTGAAAATAAATGCCACCGTGATCCTGGCGTCGCTGTATAACCTGTTCATTACGATCACAGAGCCATTTTAGCAGCTGGCAGCTAATTGTGCCTGATGGATTGGCTCTCCCCGAGGCTCAAATGGCCTGCGACGTTGTGAGAGGAATTAGAGGCGCTAAGGAAAACAAGTAGCTTTGTTTCTGAAATACCACACGGTGTAGACAGTTGTATACATTCCTGTTTTTTACAGCCAAGTCAGAGCTTGCGCAGAGGAGAGTGGACATTTAATGTCTTCATGCATGACATCGTTTGAAGCTTTTATGATAATCATTTTGTATCGTCTCCAGTGAGGACACACACACACACACACACACACAGTTCACTCACACACTCTGCAGACTGAAGGAGTAGCTCTGTTGTGTGAGTGAACCCTTTCTCAGTTGTATTCTTTTAGAATAATAAACACCACGAGATGGTCTTGAAAAGACTACGGCACAGTTCAGAAAAAGTGCTACTTTGCACGTTTTCTTGAAATGCCTGTGCTGAACATTTTATTATTTTTTCTCGAATGGTGTATAAATATCAGTTATTCAAGTTCAAAAGAAAAAAAAAAGTGGACTGCATTATTTTTTTGCATATATGTTGCACTGCTTAAACCAATAAGTGCACTACTGTAACAAAGACATTAAAGAAATATTTTGTTCATTCAACATTGGTTGTAGACTTTGACACTCTCACAGTTCTTTTTTTAGGCTTGCACTTATTTGCACCACATATTTGTGCTTTTATAATGCAAGAATTCAATTTGTATATGTTAATTTGTGCTCATAAATGTCTAGATTTTTGTTTTTATGGCATCAATTCCCTATAAATTATTTGTGATATTATTTGAAGACATTCAATCCAAGCAACAGTTTTAATACTATGTGAGTTGGCGGAGCTAATAATGATGATATAAATATTACTTATCCTATGAGTGTGTCACATACAGTTCTGTATCCTAGACCTCTGTCGTGTTGGAGGAATGCAGCTTCTTTAGTATCTGTCCCTTTGTGCGCAGTCCTTAGTGTTTGTGTGAGTGTCCGTGTGTCTCAGCCTAATCAAACTGTGGACAAGTGGTGTATCTCAACTGTAGGGCTTCCGTTGCAATATGCAGCACAGGTACTATGAGGAGCAGCTTTCTCTTGGGGCTCATCGATCGCCTGTCACACTTGTTCTGAGGTCCAACTGCTACTGTAGACTGTGCGCGTGTGGGGAGGGTGAAAAGTAGCACACTATTGAACATTTGATTGGGCCTGTCCTTTCTGGTCTGCATAAAAACCTAAAAAGTGTATTGTTCTTGTTGTAGCTGTTGCCAGGACGGCGGTATTGCTGCGTGATAGTAGTAGTGCTGTATTGTCTCTACACAGCACGTGGAGGGTGAATCTCTTGCCTTAACAGACAATGCACTAAATATAATATACTATAAGCAACTGCCGAAATCTCTCGTTCCAACAGTATTGCCACATGTTTTTTCTGGCACACAGCTTGTTGAAGTTGTCTGTTTCAAGTTTAACACTGCCAAAACCATCTCTCAAAAGTAAAACAAAAAAAAATGAATAAAAAAAAAAAAGCAAAGGCAGAGAATTTTTCAGTGCATGTTACTAAGCATTCCTTCATGGCACCGTAACTTTTTTGCATATTTTTGTGTGAACACATATATCAAAAATGCACTATTGACTGTAGCTATAGTTCAACCAGCTTCGTTGTATTATTTGTTTCAATACAGTAGTAGATTAAGTAGCTCAGTGTCGTTATTTATAATTTCAGACGATCTATTGTTCCACTTTTTCTGTTTTTCCTTTTTGTGTCAGAATATCAAAAGTAGCCAATTTGATCTGGACGAGCGCTAATAACTTGTCCGCTTGTCTTGTTGTATCATAGTGGTGTTTTTGATAGCAGAGCGGGCTTTCAAAGTATATGGGAAGAACTCTTGTTTAGTGTCAAAACCGTGCTATAGCAAAAAGTCCCGGGCCTTGTCCATTAATCCTTTTCTTTCGGCATCACATGCTCTACGATAATATCCTTCTGCTTCAGCTACTTGTCGTGGTCATCTTTTTACATATTGAAATAAAGTAAGTAAATAAAAAGCAAAAAAAAAAAAAAACACAATCAAAAAANATAATCTTTAATTGTGCTTCTTCTAGTTGTTAGTTTGACGAAAAAAATTGTTTATGTTTGCAAACTGTACCATATTTTTCCAGAACAAAATACATATTGAGTAGATAATAGCCTTGAGCCTGCAGCTGTTTGTAATGTGTCTCCAATATATTACTGTTCTGTTTATCTTAGCGTAGAAACACAGGGTCTACAATACAATGTCGTCCTGCTTGCCGTATGTTTAATTCATAGTTTATTTCCTGCATCTTTTTTTAATTTTATTTCTGGTGATAATAGTGGTGTTGTTTATACATAGCTTCACGCAACTGGATAATGATATTTTCAAAGTGTACTATAATATATGCATAGTATACATAGCAAAACAAGGTAATGGAAAAACAGTAAAAAGGGTTTAGGGGCATGTTGGAGCATTTTATTTAGCTAGGCGTTCGTCTATAGCTGTCTGTTTGCATATACATTTTTTTTTACTTTGAAATACAGTTCACTGCATCTTTGTCCTTCTACAGTACTACGCATTATAGTGAATACAGATATATATTTAAGTCATGGTGTCCACACAGAAAGATTACAGATAGTTTGAGAGTATACAATACCTTTTGGGATATAGGGAATATGCCTATCAAGTGCCTATCAGTACATATTACAGCAACTATAACAGAGGAGTCATAGTTTTTCTCTCCTACATTGCACAGCTATACAGATAGTAATATTTATACTACAAACCTGCTGGTCGTGATCCCCTTAGAACCCTTTAAAATATTCAGAGGATATATCCATACAAGTTTATGTCTACTGTACCAAGTGGAGGATTTTGGAAGTCATTTTACATTGCTCGCTTGTTGCTTACAAATACCGTTTTAGTTCAAGTCACAAAGAAGCCATATACTGTACTGTACTGTAACTGAGAGGGGGGAAGGATCAGTGGCGCTTTTTGATCACCAGGGGGAGCCAAACACATCCACAGCCTGAAACACACACACACTCACACTGCTGCCTGGCAAAAACCCAATGTATTTTTGGGAACGAATATTTTGCGTGGCAACAAGTGATGTCAGCGGCTCCACTGGTTCCTACTGTAACAGGAAGGTTTTTCATCTGCAGTAACAGGTTCTGATTGGTCCTTGGATGACCTTTTGACCGTTGTAGTAAACCTCTCCACATGCAAGCCACTGGTCTCCTCCCTTCAACAATTCATACATTTTGAGATGATCGACAGCTTTATTTATTTTTTTGAACATTTTCATGTTAATGGGATTTGTAAAAGACAAGCTTAGAGCAAAAAAAAACTAATTATTGCTTTTCCTTCCCAAATTATTTGGAAGGCGTTTTGGCGAGCAATAAATGAACGGCACAGAAATTTTGCGCACGGAGGGATTTAAGTGATTGTTTTATTGGTACTTGAAAAGCTTGGAGAATATGGTGGAGAAATAGCCACAGAATTTGGATAGTTTCAAAAATGAGTGAGATAAAAGGCTTTGCGATTGGCTTATTAAAACTCTCCCTGCGGACCAATTACTAGAGTTGCAGCCTTCACCTTCTCCAGCCACTGTTCCCTGCCAAATTTATTTTTAATTAAAACAATAGCAAATAACTGGGGAAATTGAAGATACAAAAAAAAATCTGTCTATATATATTTTTTTCTAATTATTAATTTTGACTTTTCCAATCCTCCACACTTTTCACACTTTCAGCCAATAGGAGAAAAGAGCTATGATTTGCTAAGACCCACATCTCAACCATTTTGTTTCACATAGACCTAATAGAATACATTCAACTATAGGCAAGGTGATATAGCAAGTCCCTTTCATCCTACTTTAATACATAACAGCACAGCATCAGTCTCCACATCCCTCCACACAGCCAGATTGTAGTTTTCGAAAAGCTTTACGCAGCTATCTAAGCTATAACATAGTCTATGATAGAGTACGCTTTCTCAAAACATGCAGTTCTTACTATTTGCTGGTTACTTCTCTGCAGTCATGTCTGTACAACTTTTCTTTATCTGCTTTGTTATTTTCATTTTTTTTTTTGGAGGTGTACTTCTGCCATTCAAGATTACACATACTCCTCTCCAATTGTCGTCGTATTCTCAGCTCCGTCCAGCTCCCTGTATTGTAAAAACACATGCATTCCTGTCCAGAACATTCCAGCTTCTTGTCTGGTGACTTTGTTTTTCCACGTCTGAAAAGAAATAGATACGTTCTTTACAGCGTTTCACCGTGCATCTTTTGTGGGAGACAATTTGAAAGCGTGCATGGTCTATTATTGCATAGTTTACAATGCAGTGGAAGTGGATTTTCATCTTGTGAGAGGCTCTCCGGGCTGGGCTCTGGGCGGACTGGTATTCTCGGTGCTGTCGTAGCGGCACACAAATCAAAACGGTCAGAGTGAATGGGGCCATAGTAATGTGTAGACGCTGGACAAAAGTGATTTAGACAATGTTTTTGCTCCCAAACCAAAGAAAGCGCAGATGTTTTAAGTTTTCTGGTGGACAGTTTTGCTCTTGTGATCAGACTAGAGTTGCTTTAGTCCGGTGAGTTTGTCTTCATGCCGGGTGCTTGTCAAAGTCTATCCATGTTTTGTCACTTTTGGTTGTGTAATTACTTGCCTGTTGTAGACCAAAATAGATTTTGTTTTTCATAAGAAATGCAACAAAAATAGAAAATTAATCTGGCACAGGACAAAGAGGTTTCATCGGTCTAATTTTCTATATACTCTTAGCACACATTTAGCGTTGACGACTTTAGCATTTTGGTTTGTCAAATATCCTGGTGTTCGTAGACTTCCTACATTTTTAATTTTCACTACAACTTGGAACGCATTTAGCCATTTATATACTTGAGATGGACCAAGAATTTAAGTTTGCACATATCTATAGGTTGTTTCTGAAGCCAAAAAAAAGAATAAATCATACACATGTCAAAAAAGAGAAAAATGAGATTTGAACTCAGATTTAAAGCATTAATCAGTGCCAGCCACTATCCACTTCATCCAAAAGAATGGAAACCAAACCCAGAACTACAATGCGGTCCAAACATCGTCATATGTATTTATCTATTTTTATAAAAGCAGCACAGTACTGCATCGTGAATGTAAATTGTTTGGCAGAATTTGACAATATTTCTATGGTTGATCTGAGTTGACGAATCTGCTGTATATTTGTATCCTTAAATGCTCAAAATAGGACAAAATCACATTGGACAATATTGGTCCCTCTGGTAGGCTGTTGTCAAGCTTATTGCTGCCATATCTTGTATGTAGATGCTTTTGTAAAGAAAATGCACTTGAGTTGAATTGTGAGATGTGTATATTTTGTTAGGGTTTTTTCCTTCTCTTTTTGCATATGTTAGCCTGCAATTTTTATTATTGCCCTGGCAAAAAACAATGACCCTTTTCAAAACATGGTGGAAGTGGAGCTGTTGTAGTCACAGTATAGTTTTAACATCACAACAAAGCAAACCCTGAAATATATGCTGCAGTAAATGTATTGTCAGTTATTTTTGAATAATTTATGTTCCAAGTTGCTTTGTTTTATTATTATATTATTATTGTCATGAGACAAGCTTGTTTGAAATGTACTGACTGCTGTTTTGAAAAATGTGCAAGGAACGTTTTGTAATGTAATTTGTCAAACACTGGACTGGAGGGAGATTTAACAACATTTTCCAAGTTGAAAGATGATTTGATGAACACCAGTCTGTAGATGGAAGACAATGGATTTTTTTGCTTTTTAGAGCTGGTTAATTGGATCGAGGCGTTACCCATAAGATGGAATATTTTTCCTTCCAAATTCTTGCATATTCTGATAATTTTGTACTGACATAAGGGATACCACTTGACAGAAATCCACTGATCCCTATCATCTGGTTATTGCTAATATAGAAAATGTATCTTTTTGCATCAGCTGCCACTTCTCAAACCAGAAAAGAGATTTGCACTAGACTTATTTTGGTCTTCTTTCTTCAAAAAGCAATATAATTCACTGATATCATCCGGTCACTTACCCACAGTGGGAATGCTGAGTAAATGGTGATCATTTTTGTTGTATTGAAAGGTACAGAATTGTTTTGTTTTTTTTAGTTTTTCTTTTAGAAATGCACATTTGCGTGTCATTGTATTATCCAGCACTTATCCCTTGTGTAATAGTGTCCAAAAATGTATTGAGGGGCATTACATATAAAAACAAACAAAAAGTTGTTGTTTCCTCCTTGTTGTTGTGTTGGACAAATCAAGCCGCTCTTGTAAATCAGAAAGATGTGAGGGGGCATTAGGGAAGATTGCCATTTGTCATTTTGTCTCCACCTCACAGCTGCCATGATCCACCTTTCAGCAACCATACATACTGTACGTAAAAAACACCAAAAACCAAAATATAAACCAGCTGCCCACAGTCATTCACACCTCTCCATTTTGTCCAGGATGCTTTAAAACGTCAAATAAAAAACACACACATCTTCTCGAGTAAAAAACTAAACTAAATGCACCTTTATCTCATCATCATCGGTCGAGAATCGTGTTTCCATTTTCAAACAAGGTCATTTAACACCTGTCACTATTTGACCTTCTGTCATTGGTGTAAATTTTGACAATAATTCAGTGAAATTTCACCATTATCTGGATGTAGTAGCTTTCCTGTTTTCACCGCTTTGTGGTGTTGTTGAAAGATGTTGCGGTTTGTCTAAATATGTTGCGTGTTAGAGGAAGCATAAGTATGTGCCTTCTTGTAATCTCCTTGGTGAGCTTGTAATTATTGAGAAGCTGAAGCCAGCCAATTGTGTTTGCACTAAAAACCAAATTGCTTTTTGTGATGTGGACTATTTAAGCAAGCTTGTTGCGTCACTTTAACCGTACAGTATGCATGAGGGTGAATTGGTAAGTTTTAGGGCTAGAGCTCTCATCTGTTGACCTGTAAACCAGTGCAGCTTAGAGGATCTTGTGAATATATCTTGGCTTAGTTCTGCATTCAGTTTTTAACCCCATCTCCTTATCAAGTTTGTCACAATTTCAACAGTAATTGTTATTATTATTAAAAAATGTCCATGATTACATACAAAACAGCTTTTACTTTCACATACCACAGAAGTAACAAACCTGGAGAGTCACACTCTCTCCCATGGAAATGCATGAATAAAAGAGGTCGCCTCAAGACTATTGGTTAAACTGTGTTGTTGTCAAATCATATTTGGATAACAAAAAAATACATGCTTTTAGTCTTACAAATGCACCTTATTCATGTCGGGCCATGAGAGCGAAGAGGCTGGCATTGTAATATCTCTGATATAGCACCTTATGACCCAGCATGTTTCACTGACACTCTTCTTCCATAACATTTAATTTCTAAAATAGTCCACCACATATTTGTGAAATTGTCTCATGGGATTTGCAAAAGTTTAGAGGCGATCTCCCATGTGTTTTTTTTTCTTTCAACTCTGTTCAGTTATAGCAATGGTATGTCAACACTTTCCTATAAACATGTGTGGAATCAATTTATCTCAGCAAACAGTATCATTACTTGCCATTTTACAATAAGCCCTGTATTTCACATATATTTACCAGTGATGTGTATTTGTTATTATAAAGAAAATAGCCGTAAAAGCTTCATTATGTTACATAATATTGTGACTTTTTTCGAAAAACTGTGAAGACTTATCTTGCATATACTTTATACAGAAGTATTAAGCCTTAATACAAAAGACTAAAAAAAGTGTGGAAGAATAAACTGATTGTTGCTAAGTAAGGATGATTTTTGTAAATGTTACCAGCACTTTTTTTGTAATTTTCACTCTGAGGTATTGTACAAGTTCAAGCTGTTTGTGAAGTTTGATTATGAAGGAATAAAAACTAGTACTTTCCTGTACTTCACAGAATGCCTGGACTCCCTTTATTTTGTATAGTACGTGTATAATGCATGAACTCTGTATTGTCAACAGTGCCTGCTAGAAATCCATTATTTTCTGAAACAGTTAAACCCACGGACATCTGGTGCACTTTCCACCAGTAATACAATAAAGCGCAGTCTATTGCGCAGCTTGAGGCACGTGCTAGAGAAGGACACTGGCGCCCTCTACTGCAATTTTAGTGCAGGTCCTGGGTGTTAAGGAAATCGCTATAGTATCAAGGAAATACCAATTCTACTTTTAGAAATCCCTGCCCCCAGTCCAAATTACTACCAAACTATTATTTTCACTTAACAGAGGTAATCTACACAAAACATACAAGAGACAAATTGGTTTAGAAGAGTCCTTCCCAGTTTATTCCAATTGTGACGCAAAACCAGGGGCGGCATACAATCCCAAATTAAAGTGAGCAGCTATTGCAGAAGGTTAAAATATATGCAGTTAAGTTCACTACAGTGAAAATGTGTGAATTACAGCATTATACCAACTTTAGAGGTTAGAATATAGCAGCTTAAGAATCTGTTCGGTCACTGGTTTAAGATGCAAAAGCCATGCAGGGCAGACCTAGTCAAGGACAGTTGTGAGCAAACTAACACCAGAGGCTAAAGGAGATAAGCACTGGTAAATTTAGCAGAGATGTAATCCACTTGGAGCATTTAATTAGCTAGTGAAGTGCCTTCTTGTGCCATTGTGAGGAGACTCGAGATCAATGGTTAAGATTGTTCCCAGAATGCATTTATTTAAGTTGGAACCATACAAATCTAGTGAATGACAGGAGGTATCAGTTTTTTTTTAATAGGAATGACATGGTACAGAGGGTGTGGAACGTTTTAAAATCAAAGAAGCACAACTTACAGCCAACGAACTGCCATTGCCCACAACTAGTGGTGACATACTTTGTTCCCATAAATAAGGCAGAATGTAGAGTCCATAGTAATGGAAAGATTTTACATTTTAGCCAACTTGGACAGTGAAGTGACAGTGAAGGAATTACATGACCTTCTTCAACTCATCATACAGCACCAGTACAAAGGCGCCACCCATGCCTCTGAGGACATTGGACCAGGCTCCCTTGAAGAAAGCCTTGCCACCCTCATCACGCAAGATCTTACGCCAGCAGTCAATTGTGCCAGTGTACATGATGTCAGCTGGAAAGAAAGACAATTTAGAGTCACATACATTATACACAAGTAATTTAGTATTTAATGCAACTGACCTCCTTTACGTCCAGACTGCATCATCATACGTCTTCGGACAGTGTCAAAGGGATATGAAGTCAAACCAGCAACAGCGGTCACAGACTGTGCGATCATCCAGCTCACCAAAATGCTAGTGTTCTTGGGGTCTGGGAGCATACCTGCAGAAGACAAAGGCACTTAAAATAAAAAGCAAAGGAAATGTTTACATTCTCTTTAACTGTTAATAGAGACATACCCTTGGCTGTGTCGTACATGCCGAAGTAAGCGGCTCTGTAGATGATGATGCCCTGCACGGACACATTGAATCCCTGGTAGAGTCCACGAATACCATCAGACTTTGAGATCTTCACCAGACAGTCACCCAAACCATTGAACTCTCTTCCGGCTCCAGCTTTTCCTACATCAGCGGCCAGACGGGTACGGGCGAAGTCGAGAGGGTACACAAAGCACAGGGAGGTGGCGCCAGCAGCTCCACCAGAGGCCAAGTTTCCAGCAAAGTATCTCCAGAACTGGGTGCGTTTGTCAACGCCATCAAGGAAGATCTTCTTGTACTTGTCCTTGAAGGCGAAGTTGAGGGCTTGGGTTGGGAAATATCTGATGACATTGGCAAGGTTACCTCTCCAAAAGGACACAAATCCCTGCTCCTTGGGAATACGGACAACGCAGTCCATGATGCCCTTGTACTGCATGTCGGCGGTGATCTGCTTACTTGCATGCTGGACCTAAAAACAAATTTAAAAACCAGATTAATGTTGGAGACCAGTTAGCACAGCCTTTTAAAATGACCTTGGGGCCACATACCTGTAACCTCTCAAATAAGTTTGACAGTCAAGTTTTATTAGAGTGGTTAGTCATTAATCTACTGGACATTATGGTCAATTATTGACTTTACACAAAAACGTTCCAAACAAACATTTTTGTCCACAATAGTGACCAAATTAGTTTTGTCAGTTTGAGAATTGCGGTTAAAACTACTGACAATCGAGCAACAACAAGACTATCTCGTAGTTAGCTCCAATAACATGTAGCCAATAGTCCTTCACTTAAAATAATATTCAGGATAAAGAAAAACTGAACGCTGCAACTAAGACTACAAGGGATCTACTTGTTATATTATCAACGATTAATGCAATTAGAACATTGTGTTCCAAAGTCAGTTCACCGTTTGTCCTTTGTTAGCTAGCTGAGCCGGGTAAGGTTAACATGGGATGCTAACGTTAGCCGCAGAGCTCCTGTAGGTCATGTAGCATTCATTGGTGACCTCAATGGTATAATTCACACAGCTAACAGTGGTTACAGCTCTTTTATAATGTCAGTACAAATAATCAGTAAAAAGGATTGTTTCACGCCCAAATGTTCTCACCTAAACGCAGTAACAAGAATATAAGGGACAGTACACGGGTACGCGGTTAGCATAGCGCTACATCCGGAAGAGAGCATTAGCGTTACCTGAAGGAGAAGCTTGACTCTTTCGATGGGAGCGACGGCTGTTTTGGAGATGGCAGCGGAAATGCCACCAGCCAAAAAGTCCTTGGCGAACGAAATGGCCGTCTCACTCATTGTGCTGTTCTTGGTGTTACTTTCAGGTTACCAGTACAAGATACACCCCGCTGCCCTTTACGGCTGATGGCCTGAACCGACGAAATGGCCGATTGGCAAAGCTCGGGAAGAATTTATGTGAAAGACGACTCGCGATAGTCAACGAGAGTAGAGATGAGAGGTTGCGCTTGTTTCGACCAATCAAGGCCCCTGTCGTACTTTCGTCGTTAACTACGCCCACGCGCATACGGTTACGAAACAAGTCTCACGTGTAGTAGAGGAAGCTAGCCATTCATTCAACAAGTACGTTCACAGATAGTACAGGTCATATTTGATATATAGTGTTTTTCCCCCATACCATGATATATATTATGATATAATAATACCAAACAATCTATCTATATATCTATTATTATTATTATTATTTACACTGTATAGAACTATTTAACATTGTAGAAATTACTTGAATTATCTAAACAATTTGACTCTTTTGTTTATGTTTTCATTCAGTCATTTAGATGATAGAT
>JAPMNZ010949312.1:0-18131 GCA_029875035.1 Pomatoschistus microps | reverse complement strand
CTGCGCGTGTGTGTGTGTTTATGTGCGTGTGTGTGTGTGCATGTGTGTGTGCGTGTGTGTGTGCATGTGTGTGTGTCTGTGTGCGTGTGCGTGTGTGTGCGCGTGTGTGTGTTTATGTGCGTGTGCGTGTGTGTGTGCATGAGTGTGTGTGTGTGTGTGTGTGTGTGTGTGAGTGTGTGTGTGTGTGTGTGTTGGCCAAAGCAGGAAGAGGGGGCAGTCCCAAAGGAGCAGTCCTCTTGTGCCAGACGCTGGGGGGCTGGGTGTGCGAGACACAAATGAACACACGTTACTAATTTTAATTTTTTGAATCCCAGAGACACCTCCTCCTGTAAAGTCAGCCTATACATATATATTATGTATATTTCTACAGTCAAATGATGTTCTTTACAACCGCATGCTTTCAATTAGAATCATTACACCATGTAGGATGCTAATATTGTTGAAGAATATTAATTTTACCCAACTCAAGGCTATTGGTTCTTATCTGACAATGCAGCAAAAAGAGGCAGAGACTTGGCATGACAGGAAGAGTGGGACTAACACCAGACCTGGACCATGACCGGACTGAAGATAGAGACACCACACAACTGCATTAGGAGAGTGGCAGCGCTGACGGAATCAATAAACATCTACAATTAGAAATCCTGCTTCCCATGTCTTTCTTTCCACTTCGAACATCTGCAGATTCCACAGTTTTTTGGCCCCATTTCAGATTATGAATGAAAACTCAGAAACACTCTTTGTTAGTGGTTGTGTAAAGCTGGTTATTGTCAAATAAACATATCAATATTAGGAACTCCTCTTCTGATCCTAATCGGAAGTCTTCGTCCCCCAGTTTTCTATGTTTGTTACCCCTTTAAAATCTATGACATCATGGAGTCTTCTGAGGTGCATAAGGTTCTTTTCCTCTGTTGGTAAAGCTGCCCATTCCTCTTGAAAAGCCTCTAGTTCCGGTAAATTCATGTTTATTTGACAATAAATGGCTTCACACAACCATTAACAATGAGTAAAGCAACAAGCAACAAGTTATCACCCATAATCTCCAGAATATGGCCAAAACAGTAATATTTCTGTCTGGATGGTGTACGTTTTAAGGCACATCTGTATTAAATTTCCCCTAGATACGGATTCTCATATTCCATATTAAACATGTTCAACTTAGGATATTAAAACTCAAAGCAAATGTTCTCTCGATGATGTTAAAAGACAAAAACGAACACTCATACAACACACTAGGGATGGAGTCTGCCGAAGAATATCTTGGTCAATTTAAGACAATCTTTCTATTTAATCTACATCCATTTAACAAAAACTGTGTACTCCAATGTGTATGGACTCTTTTTGTGCGTCAAAAGGCAAAGAAAATTCCTGAATCTTCACTACTCTAATTGTACAAATTTATGGTCACTATATATGAAATAAAGAGTCTAAACTGGCTTGAATTTCAAAGTAAATACAAAAATCTTGAGGTAATTTGCCCAAGGCTTCTGACTTTGCTGTTTTCCCTTAGATATCCAAATGTATATACAATTACAAGGATGTCGACAAATGCAATATTGGATCAACAAAGTCACCATATCAAAATCCTAACAGCTCAAAAATGCACAATGTATGTATTTTATATTTTGCATTTTTTTATCTTCCAACATTATGTCTTCAAATGAGAGTTTTAGCACCAGTCCACTGAGTCCAGGTCTGTTTTGACATTTTAAACCCAGTGGCCTTGAGGACCCAGGAACCACGCAGCACCTCATTTCTCCCCGTCTCCTCCTGCCAGACACAAACAGCAGCGAGAGGCAACAGAAGGAAGAGAATTTCCCCAGACAATGGTCGGTCTGTAGGCCCCAGTGAGAGCCCCGGGGCATGCCGCGGAGACAAGAAAATGTAAGGATGTTAGGAAAAACAAGACACGAAGAGGTCAGCAAGGAGATCGGACAAGCGAGTAAATAAAAGCATGAACAAAAAACAGCAAGAGAGGGAGAGGAGGAGGAGGCTTGAGAGACAGGGAAGTGTTGGCACGAAAGCAGATAAGCAGAAAATGGAATAAGGGTTCTGTAGCTTCCAGGGGCCAAGCAGGAGTAAAGCCTGCCTCACCACTGGTTTACTTTTCACTTGTTTTATGTGAAATGCCCGGTTAATGACATCATGCTTGAATTAATGGCCCCAGAGCAGAGGGAAGCACAATCAAATCCTTTGTCTCACGCAAGGCCTATAACACATAAATTATTAAGTTTGTGGAAAGATGACAGAATAATGACAAGAGACACGCCCGCAACTGTTAAAAAAGTACTCCCTGACCTTCACTTCACCTTTTGTTTTTGTGCCTAAGCACTAGCTGTAATTGTAAATAGGCTTTTAACATAGCAAGAACACCCACATGGTAATAAAACATTCAATTACGAAGATATCAATGTAGTTGCCTAATCCAAATGACTTCACCAACCCTACTTTATACATTTAAAAACAAATGTATCAACATTGTTTTAATTACATTGAACTCAATCTCTCAATTGCTATCACTGTTTAACCCTTACTGTAATTGCAAACCTCAATTAAAGTTGGGGTACCTAACTTTCAAACCAAACCAAGTTCTTCTAACACGGCAAAGCTAGTGCAGCTTAATTACCTTATGCTTTTTACCTGTCTACCTCAATCAGCCCCTCCCCCAGCCCTGTCACGAGGAGACAAGCAGAAAGATAAACGGCCCAGACGGGGCCTCTTGACCTCCAGACCACCAGTCCAGGAGCTCCAGATTTTAGCACGCCCCACTGCACACAATGATATAGGACATTACCACACAATATGTGCATTCTAGCCTGCGCAAGTAGCTATTAGGATTGCCAGGCGGTCTTTGCATGGAGCCTGCCGTAGCCTGTGAAGATTTACAACATCCACGTTGATGGCATGCTCTTTTGGAAGGCGGACAAGGGTGCTACGACTCCACTGTCCCGAGGTTAAAGAGTTGAGGCTTCCTGGGTTGGGCCCGAACTGTCATAATAACAGAGAAAGACAAATATTTACTTTGGGAGACAAGAAGAAGACAGGACAGTGCACTTTTCCTCCTCTCTCGCACACAGGCAGAAGTAGGCATGGGCAACTCTCACCAGTGTTGTCATCAATAAATGAATAGGCTCTGACAGAAATATCCCCAGCAAAGTCTCAGCGCCGTATATCTGCACATCAGCACACATGGAGCCCAACGCAGAGTTAGGCAGGGCTGTGCAACAAGGAGACAAAGCCAGAAATGTAGGAAGTTACTGACATCCACCAAGTCTTAGAACTTAATGGACTGATGTTTCTCAAAATAAAATTTCAATAATTTTGAAATTATAAACCTAAAGGAGACAGAATATTCGAGCTACATATCAAGGCTAATATTAGGTAAAATGGCAGAAACATGTTGGACTAGTGGTTGTTAAGTTGAGTCATTGTCTGATGGATTCTTAGTTGAATCTAACCAGGGCAGGGTCTGGTTAGTACTGTGATGGGAGACCTCTGGGAACACCAGGTGCCACAGTGGGGCGGCTGAGGCTGTAAAGTTCCAAACTGAAAGCAACAAACAAGAAACTTCACACACATTGCTTAGAATGAGTCTGGTGTATGAGTGAATGATTGGTGGTGGTCAGAGGAGCCGATGGCATTTACTGGTTGCCTCGCTTTGTCGGTGTTCTGTACTTTATGCACATTGCTCACTTTCTGTGCTATGAAGGGCTCAGTACATAAAACTTCATTGATTGATTAATGTCAGCAATTTCAATTGTATTTCTATTTCTAAATGAATGCATGTATGGTTTGTAGTACAATATTTTACTGGTCAACATGATAAAGGTCTCTAGTTTTTAGAAACAACCCTGTTTGCCCCTAACATTCTAATTCATCTCATTGCCCCAGACTAAGCACAACCCCCCTGTGCTGAGCCACTGTCTTCACTTCTGGTTCTGATTTAGAGCTCTCCTTCAAGCATGTGTGAGTGCACGCATGCATGTGTGTGTGTCCGTATGTGCGCATGTGTGTGTGTGTGCATGTGTGTGTGTGTCCGTGTGTGTGTGTGCATGTGTGTGCGTGTAGCCTGAGACCAGCCCCAGTGTGAAACGTGGTTTGAGGAGCAGCGCAGACATACACAAACAGCACGCAGCGGCCCTCATCTTATTCAGGCAGACACACAAACCTCCCCCTCTCCCTCAGTCATTAGTGAGAATACGGCTGTGATTACAGACAGATACAGATCTCGGCTTCCGGAGCTATACAATCAAATATAGAGAGAAAATGTTCAATAATTTTGTAAAGACCTTTACACCTAAGTCAGAATATTAAATCAGGGATTTTTAGTTTATGATATTGTTTGTTACACGTTTTTGTTTACTGTTGTCTAATGTTGATCTGTTTCGGTTGCCAGGATATTGCAGAATGATATTTGTGTTTGTAAATTCAGATGCACATAACCCTGGTCACTGGTTTCATCTCCCTGAGTCTTGATGGACAATGGATCAGGAATAGCCACATATGGAAATAAACGGTTATGAGAGCAAAAATCATTTAAAAAAACACCATGAATGACTGGAAAACAGTCATCGAAATAAGCAAATATGATTGCACAGTTCCTTTTGAAGTCATAACTGTGTGTGCCAAATAATAAGTGACAAATGTGACAAAAGCCTGGCTACTTATTGAACAACATAGGAAATAAAACTTGCTGTTCTCATTCCTGCTGCTCGGACTCACCTCCATGGTCCTGGTGTTTTCATTTTGATGTCAGCTTTGATTATATAGAATTATAATAGACCAATCAGGTGCCGGCCACTACGTTAAGTAGTATGAACAGTAAGGCCAGTCCGTTTCTCACAATTTGTTGTGGGACAGACACTCAGAATTCCACATGTTTTATTGCAGATTAGCCGGCTGCATGATTAGCTTCCCAGGCTTCATCAGGTAACTTGCAACTGAAATCACTCAAGATCCTTATGTACTGGCTTGAGTCTTGCTAAGCTTCATATTAAACAGGTTTTATTCTATAGCTCAGAAGACAGACAATGACAATCGAACAAACTGATTTTAACTAAAGTTTTCAACAGACCATTGATCAGACGTAACAACAATTGCACATTACTACAACTTATTTTTGGTTGAATTTCAGCAACGCTTAACTAACGGTTTGTGATGTAGAAATGTAATTTTTCAGGGGTTCCACGACTAAACTAGGACTATATAAGGACTATATCAGGCCTAAACCAGAATTTAAAGTGTCATAAATAGTAATTGTGGCTGTAAGTTTTAATCATGAGTTCATTTTCCATCATAACAGCAGCATGTTGGAGTGGAATTGTTGGCACTAAAATGAGAAACAATAATAGAAAATGTCCATTATTGTTAACATTATAATCAGAATCAAATAGAATTCTGAATTGTGTGGTGTAATACAGAATATTGGTGTCACAAGAGAATGTAGACCCCGAACACACCACCATTTGGCCATAATTGCTTTACTTAAAAGTTCCTACAACAGGAATACTTATCTAAAAACAAATTTGAAGATTGTTTGTGGTCACTTGCACTAGGACTAAAAAAACCTGCACTACTATTGCCACCGTTTCTTTGATTGCCACTTTTTAATTGCCTCTTTCTATTGTATATGATATATCCTTCATTTAAAATGTTTGCACATTTCTTTCTCCTGTACAATCTTGAGTGTTTCTAACCATGCCAGATGTGACACGTACATTTCTCCTGTGTGAGATCAATAAAGTCTATCTTATCTCATCTTATCTGAACTCTAACGATACAACTCGATCCAGTTATCACATCACACATTGGCCCAACATTCCCACACACTGGAAAACCAAACCATCTCCAAAACACACATATTTGCAGGGAGCTCCTGGAGCAGAGCCGGCAGCCTGCCAACCCCACACAAACGTGGTGCATTGCTTTTCACTATGGCCCCTCTGCAGGTACACAGTAATGCAGTAAATGCAAACACGGGCAAATAATCGCGCCACATCAGCGCCACTTCCACTGTGGGTCATGACAAAGGCCAGCAGCTCATGCCAAGACGATCACTCATACGTCTGGCATGTGCCTTATAACACTATCATGCATTTTACACGGGGAGAAAGTGCGCCTGCGTTTGTGTATGGAAAACACATTAAATGAAAGGAGAAAAGCACCAGTTGGATCTGCCTCATTGAGCTGTATAGTTATTGTGTATTCGGATTCGTAGCTAGGAAAATATGCATCTTCCAAAAATTAAGTTGTATCCAGTTAAAATAATGTTATAAAAAATGTAGAATGTTTTTGTTCTTATTATTCAAGTAAATTTGATATCAAAACACATGTATTTTTGACGTCTGCAGTTAATTACATGGCTTGTTTGTGAGAAAATGTCAACACAAAATGGTTTAGAATAGCCGAAGAACCGACTAATCATAACCAAAGTCCTTCACGATTGTCCACTGAAGATTACGGATACACAAAACAACAATTACTGATCTGATTGTGTTTAATTGCAGCGTGTGGACACAGCACTGGTGACAGGTGAGTGGTCGTATACAGTGTGATCATTAGGACCATGGAGGATCATTTACAGATCACACTGACCTTCTGCGCACACACACGTCAGCCTTTTCTCCTCTACCATTAAAACCAAGAGAAATGTCTGTTATAAACACACACCAAAGAACGCAGCTTTATTTTAAAAACATGTAATTGTTAAGAATTTCACATTTTCATTATTTGGCACTTTATGTATCTATTTTCTCTGTGTAGGAGGCTTTGGACAGAACTGTTCCATATTTCAACCATTATCTCGTCTAATCTGACCATTCTAAAAATAAAATGTCGACAACTACAGCCTTATAAACTATAACTGGAGTGATAGTTTGGGCGTTTAACATGGTGCAATCTACTTGAACACATGCACGAGGACGATAATCAGACATATTTGCGTTAAAAAGGCAGAAAACAGGTCTTTGTCCTTTTGTCACAGTTTGGTGAGTTTGAGAAGGGCCTTTAGACAGATGAGATGGGTGTGTTTCCATCAATCGTGAGTTGTACAGGTTATTTCAAAACCTGTACAATGATATTAGGGTTGAAACAGTAAATCAAATCGATCAAAGTACTCCATTACAAAGAAAGCTTCAATTTTAATTCCTTTACCTCAATCCATAATGTGCAAAAAATAATAATTTCAGCACTTGTTTTCCACAGAAGAGTTTTTGCCCGGTGCTAACACTGCTCTGAAGACTGACTGAACAATGAGTTTGAAAAAATGTCAGTATTGTTTGATTAAAATATGTATGATATATACATATATATTCCTATTTTTTTAAATATATAAATACTAATGCAGTTAAGGCATTACTTTTCAATCATATCGATATATAATAAACGCAGTCCTGTGTGCGTCTCATTTGAAACCCTTTCTTAACTTGCCCCTGTGTTACTCGCACTGTGGTCCTCCCTCCCCCAATAGCCCTCAGCCAATCACGTGGCAGTGTCAGCTCGGAGAAGCTGTTGTCATGGCGACGGGGCTCCAGTCTGCGCTCTGTCCCTGAGGCATCCCACATCCACGGAACAGCAGCAACCTTGTGTTTACGGGAGCTACGGAGCTTCAAAGTTTGTGCCATAGTGTTCCAAAGTGTGGTGAACGTACAAGATGGTGACTTTAAACAGTAGCAGTAGAAGTCTTTATTACTTATACTTTCTAAAGGGATTTACTATATATTCATTACACATTTAATAATCTGTAGAATATACTTCATAGTATTTTACATCTTGATAATTGGTCACTGCAAAATTGGATCAAAAGAGACTAGAAGTCTAAACCTCCTGCTCAGAATGGATTGTTCCAATCTTTTCAAAGTGACAATTTACAGGAGCAAATTGGGTTTTACAACCCCACACCACCCATACTGTGAATCAATGGAATAATTCCAAGGCAGTGCAGAGTTGCTACAAGGTCTTCAGGAGGGCTGAAGAAATTTAGTCCATTAATTGGTCAATGGAGTTTTAATCGGCCAAAATGAACCATTTTGATTTGATTAGATGACATTATGTGGAACAGCAACAAAATAAACAAAGTTAAGTGAGCTCGCAAAAGACTTACTTTTTGCATTATAAAATGGCAACACAAATTGAAAAGGAAAAAAGATTTCCCAGTACATTTCACCAGTAGTAGTAGTAGTAACTACTACTACTGTGACTCTGGTCTGTGAAAGGCAGTTTATAAAATAACGATTATTACTTACTTACGAGTAGCGAATAAGTTTTGGGTCTATAGTTTTTAACTTACAAACAAGAATAGTTTGTCATATCAGAATTGACTACAGCATTCTTGCTTAATACCGAGAACAATACTATTCATCAAACATGCATGCAACTATCAAAATTCAGCACAATCAAGTGAACATCAATAAAAAGAAAAAAAAAGGCCGAACCTCAGGCTAAGACTTCAATAAGAAAAATCTCACAATTCATACAAATCCAACAAATACACATTTGATAATATATGAAATCACATAACTGTGTTCAGGAGCCCCAGTGCTGTTAAGGCAAAAGAGAAAAACCAGATGTTTTATGGCTCTAAAACATCTGCCCAAAGATAAAAGATCAATAAACATAAATATTGATTTTACACTTATATCTCATTAGTGGTTAACTGCAATACATGCGGCATATTTCAAATAGATATAAGAAATCACAATTAATTAATTAGAAGTCTTATTGGATGACCTTTGTGAATGCTCTTCTATTTCTTCAACACCATCTGCTTCTCATTAAACAGTCCTAGTGTTGATACATAGATAAAATCATTGGAACCTCTCCTTCAAACAAGAAGAAAATGTTTCTTTCTTTTGTCAGCAAACGCTCCGACTGCGTGTATTCCGGTGTGTATGGATCACATAACTGACACACTGGCATCTTGCACCACTATTTCTGGCACCTCCGCCCAAATGCTGACCTTTCCTGGACACACACAGTCGTAATCCCGCAGCAGCAACACAATCGCAGCACTTTGGCCCAAGATCATGTAACCGGTCCCAAACATGTGCACCTGGTGTGGCCTGAAATACACACAAGTATGTCCCCGACATGCCCGACATGTGGGGCATGTCTTGTGGAAGCACTGGACTCTCTGGAGTCGCAAGAGGAACCTCTGGATCCTCTGTGCTTAAAGGATCCAGAGGTTTCTTACTGCCTGGAACGCTTCTTTGAATCATTGTGTCATCAAAAATTATGTTTTCAGTTGCACCCACAATAATATATGATATAATATATATAATAAAATGTAGCACTGAACACAAACCTGTCCCCTGCCGCTTCTGTCTAAATGCTCAAATCTCAAACTTGTTTAATGCAATGACAAATCCTCAAACTATGATGCCTTGAACTGGATTTTGTGATAAAAGTATTTCTGCCAATTTGTTTTGGAAATGAGTCTTATTGGAACATTACAAACATGTTTTCTTCTAGCACCAAGAAATAATTCCATGGGACTATGTGAGAATGTGTTGACTGTAAATATTGAGCATTGTTGCCATTTAATTGCAAAGTAACCGATGTGATTTCCAGTAGGAGTATAGTTTCCATTTTGCCCCTATCCCGACACACATTATTGTTATGCAAGGTTGTTTAAGCCCCTTCAGAAAGAGACACGACCAGCAGCAGGCTAATCCGGCTGGTGGACCGGACCCCTCCCCTGGAACAGCACAGCGGGGCTCAGCTGATGAAAGCTCTGTCGATATTGGGAACTTGAAAGGCATGAAACGCAGTCACAGACGCAGCAGACTTTTCCTGAAATCTACAACAAACTGTTGGACGCGTTCAAATATCACAGCATTTGTAATTTAGCTCAAGGCCACAGTTCATCTGAAGCAGCAGCGTTATCAGTTTGCAGATGTTACTGTATAGATCTAGTCTTTGACAGCCTCTGATCAGCACTGTGGAAACACAGGACCGACATGCTTAAAGGAGACATATATAAGATAAATAATATATTTTTAGCACAATCCAATAATATGAGATACTTAGGGCACCAATCTCTAATTTGGCAATATATGGAAAAACTTGACAGCTGTGCGCCGGGCCCTCTATTTAAGCTAGGGTGCCTAACTTTGAAACCACAATCAACAAATGAACTAGTTACTCGGTCTCCAATTTGTTTGGTTTTATCTCTAATTTTGACATGCATGTATTTTTGGCCTGTGTTACATCATTAGATACATTATGAAACCTGGATGGCCTCACCTGTTGGATTTAAAAGTAGATACAGTAGATTATAATTGCCCACTTTTCCCACTATCGTTTTTCCACTAAGATCCCTTTTTAACCGTTACTATTGACGTTTCAAACCTTTTTAAAATTGAATAAAAAATAATGGCTGGTAAAGTTGTATCTAAAAGCTAAAACTGATTAAATCAAATAGACATTAAATGGCCCCTTGCATTATAGATAGATATTCATCCATGTAAATAGTTCATTCATTCATTCATTCATTTTCAACCCCTTTATTAGTCCATTTCTGGGTCGGGGGTGGCAATGAGAGCTGCCACCCAATGCTCATAGCACCAGTCCCTCACTGATCCTCTGCAGGTGGTGAGGCCACAGGAAGATGGCTGTTACATCAGTGGTGTCACAGCCCTGGTGTTTCAGTGGGAGCTTCAGGCAATGTGGGGTTAAGTGTCTTGCCCAAGGACACAACTACAGCAGACATTAGTGGGAGCAGTTGGAATAGGTCCCATGATGGGCTCGAACCCACAACCTTCCGGCACAAAGGCTAATGCTCTACCAACTGAGCTATTAAATACTTGATTTGTAAAAACAGATAAGTGCCAATGGAAAAAAATATTTACCAATAGTTTTTAAAAAGCCAGATCATAAAAATAACGTTTCACCCCTTATAAAGAAAATGTTTTTTGACATAATAATATGTCAAACAATTGACTCATATTTTTAATTATAAATAATTGAAAATAAATTATTCTTGAGATCTTGTTTATGGGCCAAAATGAACACACATAACACACAATATTTCACTAAGGAATGTGTTTGTGCTGCAGTAATACTTTTAGACCGACTGCACTGATGGTACAATTGTCTGAACTTATTTCGTTTTGTAATGCTCTCTGTTCTTGCCAAATTGCCAATGCCTCATCACTTCAGGCACAAGACAACAAAGTTCCTAAAGCTCATGTAAAACACACTATTCAAATTCCTAAAAAACGCACACATCGCTCTGAGCTTGTCTTGGATGAGGTCAGGCCGCAGTGAAACACCTGATAGGAGAGTGTGTGGACTGGAGAAGGCCCGAGGCTGCGCAAAATTATTTTAGAAGTGCTATGTCAGGGGTTTGCGTTCAATTACAAGCGTGATACTTTCTCCGAAAAGGTGAACTTGAGCATAAATGTGCGCTAAAGCAACAGCATGTCTATTGAAAGAGAATATTAAATACTTTCTCTGTGAAGATGGACAAGTTTTATTCCATAATGTGGAGGATTATAAGCATTCTACCAACTGCCAATGTATTCACAGACGCAAATGCACCAGACATGGGTGCGCTCAAGGTCTCGGACTATGACATCAGCTGTATTCACTTTCTATATTTTACATGTAAAACATTAAAAGAGCTTTATGCTACACTATTAGTACATGAAATTGCCACTTTTGTACATAATATTCTATATTTCCTGCATTAACATGTTTGCACATTTCTTACTTTTTGCACAATTCTGAGTGTTCTATCCATGCCAAATGTGACATGTAAATTTCTCCTGTTGTGAGATTAATAAAGATAATCTTAATCTTAAATCCCAATATTGATCTAAATTGATGTAATAAAAGAAACGAGTTGGCGTGTGTCCACTTTACACTCTCCCCTTCAGGCAACGTCAGCGGAAATGTGGGCATATTAAAAGGTCACGCAGATTTTCTTCCCCCCCGGATTCAGAAAATACAATTCTTAAAAAGTAAAAATAATAGGTACTATATGTGAAGTTGTCAGAGGAGCTAAGAGGAAACAATAGGGAATTTGATCAGGGGCGACAGTGGCTTAGTTGGAAGAGCATTGGCTTTTGAGTCCGAAGGTCGTAGGTTCCAGCCACGAGACCTTCTCCACCGACTACCACTGATGTCTGCTGTCGTTGTGTCCTTGGGCAAGACATTTAACCCACTTTGCCTATAAGGAGCGCGAAAGTGATGTTCGGTGCTTGCCTTCATGTGTATATGTATATGTACGGTATATATATATGTACTGTATATGTGTATGCATCAAACTGAAATTTCCCCATTGTGGGACCTTTAAAGTACCTTCTTCTTAAACATACAAGAATTGCTCTACATGCGAGCAAATAACAAAAGCAAACAACTAAAGGCGTAACAGGAGACATAACACACACTCTCCTTACTTTTCTATCTATCTTTATTTTGCTTTAACATCATTAAGACTAAAGATCAACTTTTTCTCCTCCAATCCCAAGTCACAGCAATGTTGTTGTCCATGAATGATTTTTCAACGATATGTTTCAATGAGTCCCTTTCCTTGACAAAACTATGACCAGTAAGATTTGCTGGAGGAGAACAGTCCAACCAAATACGAGGGATCTCAAGGATTTGAATTTATTTGACCAATCAGGAGGCTGCAGGGGTCTATCGAGTGCTTGTCGTCAAAAAAGTTGCACTCTCTCTTGACAATTTGGAAAGTATCTGACATTCAAGCGTTTTAATGGTAGAATCTGTGCGACAGCCACTCTCTCCTCTGCATTTGTCTCATCCTTGGTTATGATTTAACATCTGTAAAGCCTATACCTGTGTGTGTGCATCCTTAAAAGTCCCCTCCCATCAACCCTCCCCAGCCCACAGCCTCGCAGCAGAGTAGAGAGCAATCCCTTGGTGGGTCAGCCAGATTAAACTGCCACTGTAATCCGCTTGGCTTTCACCTCCTTGTCCTCAGCCACAGAGAACGAGCGCGAGGATGGAGGGATGCTGGAATAAAATGGAGAGCGAGAAACTAAAAAGGGAAAAAAAACATAGAAGGGCAACACGAGTCAAAAACAAGGGACAAGGCGGGAAAGCAAAAAAGTGCCAGAGCAAGTCCCAAAAAAAGCTCTCATAAAGAAGAAGATATTAAGGATAAATGAGAGTCAAATAAAGAGTGTTAAGAGGAACAGCGATGAAGGACGGGCGAGCTAATCCTGACAGAGCGCTTAATGAACCAACACCAGAATCATGCTTTTTCAAGTACGCCCTTCGGTTTGTCCATTCGTTTGGTGTGAAATTCGGAGTAAATGACAATCAGAGACTTAGATGAGAGACTTGTGTGCAAGTGCAGAACAGAGGACGTCTGGTTTGATTGTCTGGTCTTTATCATGATCATATGTGTTCCTATTCACTATTATTTAAACAAGGTTCTCCACTCTTAATTTTACAATAGGCGGTGTTCATGAACTGCAATTCTATTTCAGTCACAGGGCAGGTGCCAATACAACTCTATGAGAAAGAAAGTATTCCCAGATTATTACCTGTTCATTTGAAAGTCTTATCTACTGGCGAACATCATGCTGTTTTGAATAAGTTTATGTATATTGTCACTTCTTCAAGACAACTGTGAGATAAACTATTAAATAATTGACAAAGTGCTGACAAAGTTTGTGACAGTTTTTGGTTGATGTGGATTGGTTCAGGGAGGAATTAGCCGTAAACTAAGATAAGAATTCAAGAGTTACCATAGTTACCAGGAACGATTTTTTAGTTGTCCTCCACAACTATAAAAAGCTATTGACTCTTTGGAATGTCGTGATGTCATATGGGCACAGGTTGCAGTTGCCGTACTGATTCAGTTGTCCAATATATTGCAAAACTGTGGCCTCTCATCTGTTATATAGTAAAAATAACAATGAGTTTCCTTTTAACTCGACGAGACAGAGAGGTGACGGTACCTTGGCAGAAGTGAATATTGAGAGAATGTGATGGAAAAAGAAGCAGCGGCAAGAAAAGAGGGGATATCCTGGAAGTAAAGTTCCATGATATATGAGTGGAGAACTTCAAACATGCAAGGGGAGGGGTACTAGACTCCTGCAATAAAACCACAGGGCAGCGCACACGTCTCTTACAAACATGCACATCCACATGGACTTCAGCAGGTCGGGTTTGACCAGAGCAGAGGAGCCTCAATGCAGCTGCCTCTGGTGTACTAAATCTTTGCACCTTCCTGTATTTAAAGTGCACATCAGGTCATAAACATGGGATTTCTGCTCCAGCAGGTGCAAAGAACTGTGCTTCTCTGTTGATCTGAAGTTGATAGTCACTGGGCTGATTATTCCCATATTGAAGGACTGCAGACATGAGACGAGATCATCCCTGTGAAGTTTGTAAAGTGCTTGAGACAAGATTTAAGCTCAAGCGCCTGACTTCAACACCTTTACTCAGAGTCATCAACATTGCATTCATCTATTCCTTGCTTTATCCAAAGGCAGGTTGCAGAGAGCACCACCCTGTCCTCTCTGCACTCGACCATGGAACCACCTGTGACGATGAGCCCACAGGAGGGTCCTTGAGCTGACCACTCTGCGATCCTCAGTTTTTCACCATACATGAGATTATTTGTATTAGTCTGACCCGTCGCCTACAACCTGCGGGTCATGGGACTCAAACCTGAGGAAACTACAATACATAATAATGCATCACAATTGCTAAAAATGTCCCTTAGTAAAAATTAAAACCTTTTTGTTTTTCCTAAACAAAGTGGTTTTTCAGGCTGTTTATTCAAAACATATGTTATTTGAAACAATTAAGTACTGTAATTCATTCCTCCATACAGCATAAACGTTAGGTGGTGGTCAGCCAGAGCATGTGCCACTGCTCACATGTGATTGATGAGTTCAGGAAGAGGCTGTTGGTCAGAGGAAGTCTTGTCTGGACCAGGCTTCATGCACACCTCAGCTCCTGCACATCTGCATGCACTCAGCTCTCACAAACAGAGCAAAGGCAGTGTGAGCGAGGCACGGACTAATGCTCCTGCTGTTCTCTGTGTAATGTGTTTCCCCAGAGCCAGAGCCGAGGCGAGCTCAGCACAGCCGCTCACAGCCACTACACTCTCCGCCATTGTGAGCCGGCATGGGGTTGTTTTTGACAGCAGCTATTACAACAAATAATTGAACAGCAAATGAAGACAAATGATATGATTGCAGCGTGCGTCCCAGCAGTCAATCTGCCATCTAGGTGGTTCCCATTCAACGCCATTGATCAGCCTTACAATCTAAGTAGCAGACCAGGAAACTAAATGGTGCTGATCAATGCTATTTAACAGATTATTGACCGGTGACTGGTTGCCTCAGATCAAAATATAGAAGGAGGGGGATGCAGAGAGAATAAAAACACATGAAATGTGAATCAGTTGCTTTCCTTCATGATGATAAATGAGGGAGAAAAACACTGAGGCAGCAGGGGAGAGAGGAGAGGTCACACTTTTATGTGTGGATGTGTGCATTTAATGAAACGCACGTCTGAAATAAAAACATATCTTTGAGCAGAGTGTCTTTACATGGACTATTAGTCTTTATATATTACTCAGTGTGCGGCTTTGTCTGCACCTGAGACGCCTCACATTAGTTACACTTGAGAACAAATATCAGTTTGCAGTAGAAAATCCTCCTCTACATGGCAGTCCTTTACAGGTTTCAGACTGAAATAAGATGTTTAGTATTGACTATATTCTTGCAATTGCCCCTCACTGGCTCACAACATCAGCAAGAGTCTTTCTCTGACTTATTCCGTCTCTGAGCTCATGAAAATGAGACCATAAATGAAGCTTGTGTCTTGATGCTAAGACAGAGGTGCAGAGAGGGATTGCATTGACATTTATGTGAACAAGTGAGGAGGGTGCAGAGGTTGGGGGTGCTTAACAACCATCCATGGGTCCCAAAGCACTGTTTTCTACAAGCGTGTTACCATGGTGACAGAGCCCGGCTCGGACCGGACTCAGGAGACCGTGCAGTTGTGTGTAATCTTCATGAGCTGGGATTGTAACATGTTCAAAGTGTGTAAATGATGTTCATCTCAGAGTTTGTGTGAGAAGTTTCACTGTGGACTTTTAGAAAGGAAGCAGACGTATATGTGGCACGTGTGGCAGGAGCGCGTGGGTCTGTGTTTGTGTGGAAGAACTCACTGCTCTTGCCTTTTCTCAGTTCAGCAGAACCTCATTAATTCAGCAGGAATGGAAATCATTTCTGCGCACAGTGCACAGGAGACAGAACGAGATGGAGAAGAAGACGCTCAGAGGGGGAGGGGCTCCAGGACTGTGAGGGTGAATACTCACATTTCCTAATTTTCATTATTCTTGACTAATATTATGATATATTGTGTTTACACATTTTATGTTGTGAATCCCAAGCGTGTTGAATTTGCAAAATAAATCACAAAGGGAAATCAATAACGATTGAGGGATAATTCCTAATCATAATAATATTACAGTAAGATGTTTGACAACTCTGGGGAAATAAGACACATGTATCACAAGCACCATTTGTACTTAACACAAACTGACAGGACAAACATCCAAACACATGAACGCTCAGATGGGAACATTAATAAAAGGTAATCTTCCTCATGCAGATCAGTGCGTCTCTTTCCCTCCATCCCGCGTTTGCCACGAGACAATACGGCACAGACAGTAATCTGGCCATGCGCTGAGCAGATTACAGCATGGAGGAGAGAGCAGCTCCTTTAGCCACACACAAAACAGCCTTTCAGTGGAGCAGACAAGGGCACACGGGAAGGTCCGGCTCGACTCCACCTGCTCACAACATTAAAAAGAGTCTTTCTTCTGCATTGGGAGATTTGTACGATGCAGGCCAACAGCTGGGTGTGCACGCTCCTCCAGTGAAAGATGACCTTTGGAGAGTGCAGCCCAGTGTAGTGGATCACTCCATCCTAAATGTCACTTTTAACACAGGGATCTAACGGGATAAACACTTCAGTCAGGAAAGAGCCGGGGAACAAGGCAGTGCCCGCAAATCGTGACTTTGGATTTTCATATTTCAACTGTACACTCAAACACAGGCAGCTTAACATAAAGGAAACAGATGTGGCCCATTTATCCAGTGAACTTAATCATGAGCGATATAAATAACTGATCTGAAGGCTTACAGACAGCAGGGAGGTTGGGAGTTCACACATCACAGTCGTTGCTAAGTAGGATTTTTGGATTTGCTTGATAGTCTGACCCTCTGCCTTCGTCGGGCCAATAGAGTGCGAATACAGGGAAATCATCGTACACTTTCAGGGGATAAGTAAGTAATGTTTATTTATGTAGCGCATTTATCAGACACAGGTCACCCAAAGTGCTTTACATGTTCAGAGTTCAGATATTTTTCCATTCTGTCCACACATGATGATGACGGAGGCGTGGCATATCAAAGCCCTTAAACAACACTATCCATTCAGTTACTCATTACTTTCATACCAATTGTGTGTGTTTTAGTGGTATATCAATTTTGAGCTTCAGTGCAGAACAGGTCATAGAAGCTCAAGTCATCGTGAGAATGATTCTGGTGTGTGTGTGAATGGTTGGTGGTGGTCAGAGGGGCTGATGGTACAGACTGGTTGCCTTGCTCATGTCAGTGTGCCCCAGGACAGCTGTGGCTACAATAGTAGTCCATCACCATTGTGCACGAAAGGAATGAAGAATGATGTGAAGGGTCTTTGACTGTCAAAAGAGTGCTACCATATTTTTTGGATTATAAATCGCACCAGCTGAAATTGCATAATAAAGGAAAACAACGTACGCACCAGAGCATAAGTCGCATTTTTGGGGAAATGTATTTGATAAAATCCAATGCAAAGAAAATAAATTTCTTGACAATGGACAAAGACTACGATTTATAATCAAAGAAATACGGTATATAAAACTGCATAACTAAAAGTACATTATCATTGTTATAGATGGAAAGGTCATCTTCATTTTGAACTAGTAAGATAATAATAATAATAATTTCTTAGAAATCCTAGAAATTATTTCACATTTTAAGACATGACAGAAAATATTGTCTAATGTCTGTTTTAAGGTCACTTTAAGGTCTGACTTTAAATCTTATCTTTGACCTTTGTCACATTTTTAAACAGAAAAGTAAAAATGAGAGGAC
>JAPMNZ010949308.1:0-10729 GCA_029875035.1 Pomatoschistus microps | reverse complement strand
TGTCTGTGTTTAGTCCTGGTCTCATCTTCAGGCATTTTGATTGTCTTAAATAAATGAGACCAGCAGTTCAGTCTTATTAAGCATAGTTGAAATGTATTTCTCAATCCAAGAGTTGTTTCCGGTCTCTTCTAAAGCAGTAAACCTCTTGTCCCAGGTTTTAAGACACAAAATCAAAATGTATCCAAACTAGATGCATTTTGCCTATTTCAGTTTCAAGCTATTTCTGATATGATTGTTGTCACTTTTTGCAATAAGGCCTTGCAGTGTGAACAGCAGGACTTAAGGCTGCTGAACTTCCTGAATACAATCTGTTTCATAGCAGAAGCCCGGACTGGAAGTGGGGTTTCTGTTTTTATTGATATTTGATCAATCTTTTTACAATAATTTCATGTAGAGCAGATTTTTTTTTTCACTTTTCATTCCTTGTGTACTTGTATAAGGCTGTCACTTCCAGATGCCAGGCCCAATGCCAGCTCACCTCATTCAGGGCCTGCCTCTCAGACTTGGGGAGGTTCTTTGACTGGTTGTCCGCCTCGCCCCATTCTTTCATAATCTGAAACACAATTACAATATATTAGATGATCCAAATGCAATAACTGCTGAGATACTATCTTCTGAACAGCGGTGAACTTTAAGCCGTGCCCCGTGCGACACTGATGGAGATATGTGAAGCTTTTTATCGGCTCCTCCCGCTGCTCCGTGTACCAGCCACAGGCAAAGTCATTCAGGAAATTAGATTTGAGGAGGGGGGAAGTGTAGGCCCTGTTTCAGATGAATGAATGAACTGTCAAGTGTAGGTTTTGTCACCCACAGAAAGTAGAAAGATTAGTATACATATTGTGTTATCCTATTTAAACTACAAGAATATTCTCATAATGTGTTTTTTTCTATTCAAAATGGTTCCCTCATCAAAAACACAAAACAGTTGCATTATTATTCGATGGCCAACACATCAAATTTCTTCATTTGACCTGAGAAATCCTCAAATATAATTTAGAGACTCTTTTAAAAGGCAGAAACATCAGAGTATTGGTCACATAGCGTCTGCCCTGTTTTGTATCCATTATTTCTCTATCTATTATTACATTTTTCCATTGTGAGATCATTAAAGTATATCATATCTTATCATCACGCTTTAGTATCTGGTACTATATCCTAGCAACCTACCCACAACAAACCAGTGTCCACGGAAATGTTTCAGATGAAAGAATGAACTGTCATGTGTAGGTTTTTTCACCCACAGAAAGTAAAAAGATTAGTATATACAGTATGTGTTCTCATTTTAAACAACAAGCATCTTCTCATGTCAAGCTTTCTCTTAAAGATTTCAACTAAAGCCCTGTTTCCACCAGCCCTACACTTCTACTACTCTGCTCTACTCTCTCAGGCTCTATTCTCTCTAATCGTGTTCCCATTACCCATTGCTTTAGTATCCGGTACAATATCCAAGCAACCTACCCACAACAAACCAGAATCCATCGAGATTACTTAGCAGCATTCTCGCCAATCACAGTCAGTTAGAACACTTTAGTACCAGCTCGGCCTCAATAGAACCAAGACCAAGCAGGAACTAAAAATGTACTCGGTACCAGTTAATCAGGGCCAATGGTTTAACTGGAACCAGGTACTTTTTTAGTATCCAATAGGGGTGGAGTAGCGCAGAGTTGAAAAGAGTAGGGCCAAGTGCGACTGATGGAAACAAGACTTGTGATGCATTTCCATTTGCCGGTAACACTATCAGGAACTCCCCCCACCTCTTCTGTCCAACTGTCTTCTGTCCAACCCCTCCTTTTTCAAATTTGTTACGCTATGTGACAAATACTCTGATGTCATGGAGATGGTTTCTGCCTTTTAAAACAAGAGTGTTGTCCCTAAATTAGATTTGGGGATTTCTCAAGTCAAATCAAGAGCTTTACCTTCACGTGAAGTGTCTGCCTTAAAGAAGAAATTTGATAATGAAACTGTTTTCTGTTTTGATGAGGGTAAATTGAGGTTTTTGCATCATAATGGATTGTGCAATGATAGATTTGAAATAATAAAAGCAGTGTTCAATTGTCCATATCTATCTCTATATAAAAGATTTGGCCCATACTACTCATCGCTTTCTACATTTGTCTATTTTATATCTATCCTCGCTGTTTATTTTCTGCTTATAAATATGCTAAAGTAAATAATGTCTTGGTCATGTGGAAATAACAACATTAACACAATCAATGCTTTATATGTTTCAGATTTTCATATTTTACTGTGATGACATTGTTCATTTTAATGACAAATTAACTGTGAATATAAATTCCATACAATATGGAATATAAATTCAATATAAAAACAACTTATCCAAACCCATCCTGAGTATGTGAAACCAAGTAGCTCAGATAGAGCTCTTGCTAACCCCAATAGCTGTTCGGGAGTCCCTGACCCCAGCTCTGGGCCCACCTCATTGATGCGCTTCATTCTCCGCTCCTCCAGATCTGTTTTGGCACGCAGGAAGTTGGCGTGCTCCGTCTCGTCCACTGGCTTCTCAAAGTACACGTCCACTCCGTCTGTGGGCCGCGCCGTGGTCACTGTACACAATAGAGTAACTTTCAAAAGGTGGACGTCACAAACAACGGCCAAATTCTACACTTTAATACAGACCAACATAGGAAAGGAATGGGAAGAGGAAGTTCACAAAGGTTGAGAGAATATAGTTCTGTATAGTTAATTGTGGTGGAGGCAGCTGAAAAATCTTTCCTGGTAACCACTGTAAAATGTCACATTTTTAGGCTTAGTTAGCGCTAATTTCTCTGTAATTGCTAAGGCTCCGGTTTTTCCTTTGCAACCATTTTATCAACACGTTATCAACATGTTATCAACATGTTAGTTTACCTCTGTCCGTGATACGACGCTGTCTACAAACCCTGACGCCAGACATATAAGGAAATTGGCTCCAGCTAGCTTATTTTCAAATTGATATCTTCTGCATAAAGACACTATGTGTGACGTCAGCACTGGGTCAGTCCATACAGAACGCGCTCTTTGGGTTTTACATTCAGTCATGTGACCATGGGACTAGGCTTCTTCATATGTTTTGTTCTCATTTTACCATTTTTTTTATTTTCCTAAGAATATAACTAATACAGGTTTTAAAATAATAACTACTATCACCCACCCCGACATCGTAAACCAATAAATCACCTTGTAGAGCTTCCCTGAACGCGCTTGTGTGTGTGTTTACGAGTATAGTTTATCTTCATCAGATGAGGTGGCCGGAGGTTTTCCACGGACCTGCTGCGTGTGACAGCATGTCTCTGATCAAACCTGGATAATTCTTATCTGGACTAAAGGTGCAAAGGGCTAAATACCTGCCTACCTGTCATCTGCTGTTGCACACAGATAAATGGTCCCACCAGAGAGGACACCAGGAGGCAACAACTCACATGGAATAGCAGCTATGATTTTGGTTTGGTTTATTGCACTAAAAAATATAACAAGAGCGGGTTTACATCTCCACAAACATGACTAAAGGCCCTAATATGACAATCCATCTTCATTTGTATATCATAGTGTGCATAGACCATACAGTCTATGGTGTGATGCATGGGAAAATGGCAAAACAATGCGATGAAATTAATACATGCGTTCACCGATACTGTTTATTTTAGGGTTGTCAAAAGTATTGAATCACTGATACAGTATTGACATATTTATAGATACATTGAAGCTAGAGATGCACCAATACGACACACACTTTTCTAACCACCTGAACTCTGACTGCTGAAGTGTGATCCTGGTGGCATGTTTGTTGTAGGTCTGAGCGCTGCTGCAGCTGTCAAAAGCCATGCACACACTCTACGCTGAGGGGCAGGAGCAGGACCGAGGGCTTAAGGAAGACCACGGTTGTCCTCTGAACGAATCACCGGAGATCACACGAGCCGCTCATGTTTTATTCTGACTTTAATGAAAGATAACTGTCATGTAATACTAATGATTATATAAAGTTGTATATGACGTTGTTGGAGTAAACATGCAGCATGAGAAGCACACTGTAGAATGGGCTCGCCAAATAGCGTTAAAAAAGCAAAACTGCAAAGCCAATAAAGTCAGACCACATTATATTGTGGGACTTTCTTTTTCAATGTTTCTTTCAAAAATGGCTTGTTTCCCAAAGAGTTGTATTGGCGCTTGCCCAAAAATACTGACCATCTGAGCTAAAAAATAGCTGTGAATGGTAAAAAAAAAATGTCAACCAAAATTCTAAAAACCTTTAAAGCGCTTACACAAATAAAAAAATAGATGATCAACAAAGTCATTGGTGTACAGATACCAAATCCGTCACATGCTGCGGTACCTGAGTCGATGGTGAACTCGTAGTCCTCCGGGTCCTTCACTGCTCCCTCATCCTCATCTTCATCCTCTTCCAGCTCCACCTCCTCCTCTTCCTCCTCATCGTTATCGTTGTCGTCCACAGCTTCATCATCCTCGTCCTCCTCGTCCTCCTCTTCCTCCACCACCTCCTCTTCCTCCTCCTCTTCGTCCAGCTCTGGTTCAGGGGATGGACTCGGACTAGGCACCTTCAGTCTGTTCCAAAAAAAATCAAAAACAAACATTAAAGCTTGGGCACCTAACATTTTTTTTTTCATTAATAATTCTTTACATGTTAGAAAGTTTTGAAAAAGTAAGGTACCGTAAACAAATAATGCCACAAAATGCTATTACTTAAAAAACAGCAACAATGGATGCGATATTTAGCCAAAAAGTATAACTATATCTACAATATTATCATCAGGGCAGTCCAAATGATTCACGTAATACAAAAACACATAAATAAGAATATAATCAACCCTTTAGCCCTTAAGCAATATCCATTTTTCTTTTTTAGATTTTCTAAGATTTTGGAGCACTAATAACCGACCCCAGATTTTTATTTTATTTTAGGCTTTAACCAAATGATTGAGATGCAGCTTAATGGTTAAAGTGCCCAAAACAAAGTGATATAGATGCCCCAATGAGGTAGATTTCAGTTCCATGCTTCAAGTAGATACAGTGACTCAAAAAGTGATCCACAAAATGGTTGAGGAAACAATTAAAGGGTTAAAGGTGGAATTTCCATTTTTTGTTATTCAGCCAACTGACATCTGATATTCCGTGGTGCGTGGCTTACCCAGGGCTGGTTCGGCCTCCGCTCTGGGACGTGAGGATCTCTGGGAGCTCGTGGGCCTCTGCGGGCTCTAACTCCAGGCGGTTGGAGCTGCGTCCCGGGCAGCACACGTACTCCACCCCCCTGAAGTGGTCTCCACACGGGAGCAGCATCCCGTAACTGTGCAGCTCCAGACTGTCCGCGCTGCAGGCCTGAGACACACCACACAGCAGTAGGACGTGTTTTTACAGCTGAAATCCCATGTTCATCTCGCAAAATGACAAAAATATCACTATATTTGTCTATATAGAGACAGTATAATGGCGTCGGCTGGTTGTAAATGTGTGTGTAGCCTGGTTACCAACTGGTCACACACTCATTGAGTCCTGGATCCATAGTCCATGAACCTGCAAATGTTCTTTTTATCATTGCATTTATTGTGTTTGAACTGTTAGATTCTCTTATCTGTGTTGGCAAATTCAATGGTTTTATAAAGTCCTCCAGGATAACTACTGTTGTGATTTAGGGCTATACAATATTGAATTGAGTGAAATGGAATTGAGTTACATAGCCATAAAGACGACACAAGAGGAAAGGATGAGAAAAGCCCTCTTAGAGCCACGCTAACGTTCTCATTTATGTCTCTAACAAACATCTGAACAGGTGAACTTCAGATACAGACGAGTCAGAGTCTGGGAGGATCTTGAAAGTTTAATTCTGAGAAAAGGCCCCCAAAGAAAAAACAAACACTTTTACTTTCACAACCCTATAGAACATGTTACTTTATTAAAGCTTCCTGTACTCAGCATTTCCAGGTCAACTTTTTGTCAATTAGACCTCAAAGTTAATGTGTTCAGTGGCTCGCATGAATATCGATAGTGCATGTATTGCATATTTTATTTTGTTAAAAATGCAATTTCAGTCTAATTGATGTTTTGAAATTAAAATGAGTATCAGTGTGGGTGTATGTATGGCTACTGGGTGTCAGTGTGGGTACTGGGTGTATGTATGGGTACTGGGTGTATGTATGGGTACTGGGTCTATGTATGGGTACTGGGTGTATGAAGGGGTCTTCTCTCTAGCTTGTCCTGCTCGTACCTCCTTGGCGATGTTGTGCCAGTACACGTAGCTTTCACAAATGTCCATCTGCTCTTTGTGCAGGAAGCGGCAGCGATCAGGAACCAGCAGCGCCTCACTCACGTACTCCTCGCCCTCTGTGGAAAACACACAGAAAAGAGGTGAGCCCCCCAAAAAACACGACAATGCACTAAACACGCCGAAGCTATAGAGCTGGATGATTTTTCTCCCTCGAATATTTTTTTAAAATTACGATAAGAATGATTCAAACCGTGATTCATGTTTCAAAAATTAAAAAGTAATTTTGACAATATTAATTTATTTGACTCAATTGAATTTGAAAATCCAATACATTTTTATGGCAATTTCATCAGTAATGCACATAAGGCCATACTTGATTATTAATTGATCATTATAAGTCATTATTGTTAAATACTGTCTTGTCCAGAGCCGGCCCCAGAGTTAAGCCTCTTTTGGTCTCTAGGCCGTTACAAAAGCATTTGTTTTGGAAAATTAAACAAGAAGCATCTTTTGCAACTAGTTTTTGTGAGGAAATTGCACATTATTAATGATACATTTCAGGATCATGTTCCCAGTAAAAGTATGCGTATTCTGTTTTGAATCATTAATATCTATGAGACACTCATTAGAAGCATACAGTAGAAGCAAACCTGACCACAGTTCATGCTGTTGTCGTGTTAGTCCCTCTAGTGGCGACATGTGGACACAACTACTCTTGAACCACTGTTTCTAAAAAAAAGTCTGTTTTCACTAGAGCTTTGTAAACATGCTCAATAAAAAATACAAATCTTGCAATAATTGTTTTTATTCATTACTGCATACGCTATAATGTGATCTAACTTTTATTTTTATTATTATTCAGCATACAACACTGATAACAGAATGTGTTACAAAATAAGTTAGTCATATGTAATAAGAATACAGTATTCTGTAGTGAGTGTAGTCTAAGCTGGGAGATGAGTTTTAAGTGAGTTTGTAAATGAGTTTTACCCATGCAGCGGTAGGGCACCACGATGGGGGCGTGGTTCTGACAGTGGCCCCAGCCCTTCTTACACCACTGGGGGATGGTGACTGGCTTATGGGCCTCCTCAGCGTGGGAGATCTGCAGATTGGGGTACATCTGGAGGAGCATGCAGAGAAGAGGAAAGGAAGGGATGATAGGAGGAGAGAGAAAGAGAAAGGGGGGAGAGGAGAGGAAGATTAAGGAGGAAGATAAAGGGGAGAGGGGAAAGAAACAGGAGAGGAAGAAAGGGAGGAGTGAGAAGAGAGACAGAAGCATGTGATTATTTAACGGCCACTCACAGATGGACAGAAAGAGCACACTGTACTGTAAGGGACAGTCATTCTACAGATTTCTGCAGCATTTGGCATTTGATGAGGGAAAAATCCATCTGAACATAACAGCATCATAATAAAGGCTGGGGGACACCTAACTGTCAAATCAGAAAAGAAAAAAAAACAACTATATTATCAGTTTCACTGCCTCAAAACAGATTGGTTCTACCATTAGTTTTCACATGCTACATGCATGTCTGTAGATCAGCTATTTCAAGCAGAAAAGTTAAAAAGAGATGACCACACTCACTTAATATTACAGCATGATGTGGTCTGATTATCTGACTAGGAACCACCTCAGATTTAAGAACCGAAGAAGCATTTAATTACATTAAGTGTGTATGAGTGATACTTTTTGTCCCAAATTTGCCTTAGGGTCATCAACATGATCAGATAATGTTCTAATCATGCTGATGCAAGCTGGGAGAGAGGGAGGGCGGACAGAGGAGACTTGGGTTAGTTTAGAATGGGACCATCAAATCTATTAAATAACCTATAGATCATCAGCCAGGAGGGACATTTGTTACAGTCTTACAGCCGAGGGACCAAATTATCTCTTAAAATGTTCCATTCGGCAGAGTAGTGAAAAGAGCAAATTGCTACACTTACTCCTCTGATAACATTGAGTTGGCTTTAAAAATTCCTTTTTTCTCTTAAAATCCAGGTCAGAAATAGAAGCACAAACTCTTAATAAAGCGGTCCAAACATCCCAAAAGGAAAATGACCCGCAGTCTAAAGGAGGATTTCGTCCACAAAAGTGGAGCAGAATTGGAGGATTTTGTGTGAAAGCCTTTGGAAATCATAAAATAGAAGATAATCCTATTACAGAGTGTTGGGGTTATGATGTCAGTGCTGGCTGTAGTGCAGGGTTTGTCCAGCAGAGGGGGCAATAATCCTTTTGTCACTGCTATAATCTTCACAGGAACAGACAGTGCAGAGCATGGCAGAAAGAAGGCAATGCAACCATCCATTATGAGCACAGAAGACACTCGGCTCAAAGCTCGAGGGAAAGGAAAATAGCAGTTGAGGAAAGGGCATTTTTCTTTTGATTACAAGAGGTATTAAACTGTCATTTTTCTCTTTTATGTTCAGATCAATTTGGTTGACGACATCTCTATTTTGAATTATCGATGAAACTCACAAAGGGTTTCATACATTTAAAAAGGAAGCACTAAATAAGTACATGGGGGAATGGAATGATAAAATAGTCAAAGTATCAGCATTAATTGCAATTAATTGAATCAACAACACAAATTTGACAAGTGGCAAATGTTATTGATCCTTTTCAGGAAAACACCAGTAAATTGGTGATACAATACAAACATTTGAATTAAAATGTGCTTAATTTCTGGGTTGGGTTGGTTGGGACCGTGCATGTGAATGAACACACCTTTTATTAATACCCTCTGAACTATTGTACATGATTTTAGTGGTAGTGGAAACTGAAAACAGAAGCATCTGGAGAAAACCTATGCGGACACATGCAGAAAGGCCCTGTCTGGAGGTGGAATCCAATCCAGGACCTTCTTTCTGTGATGCACAAACACCAACCGCTGTACCGCCGTGCCTCCCACTGTGCATTCAATAATCTTCTTGCAGCAGGAATGAAAATCTTTCTGGAGCGCTCGGATTTACACCTCAGAGCGAGGGTTCTCTGTTGTTGATCACCTCCAGAGCAGGCAGAGGGTGTGAGGGATGGCTCCTGATGGATCTGAGCTTACTGAGCTGCTGTTTCTCTGTGTCCTGCAGGACTGTGGGCAGAAGGCACCCCACTACAGAGCCAAGAAGCTAGTCCAACCTGTTTTATCCGTTGAACACGCTCCCTAACTCCACGCCCGCTATCCCAATGAGGAGTGCACTGCCCACACCAGTGAGAAGAGTTGCCTCAGTCCTGCATCGCGTGGCCTCGGTACTCGTTCTACAGCCTGAGTCCTGGATCTATAACCTGTTCGTCCATGAGAGCAGATACCTCCTTCAGTGTTGGTTTCTAACTTTTCTCCCACTGGGTTTTTAGAGTTTTTCTTTGCCGATGCAGGAGGGTCTAAGGACAGTGATGATGATCCAGGACACTCAACATTCAATATCATTTCATCAACTTTAATCAACATTAGTCAGCCGCCCTTTATGGACCAATGGCTCTATGTGTTTTTTTAAATTATTGCATTTCTTATTTCTTATTGCCTTGCGTGTCTTAACTGTTTGATTCTCTGATCTGCGTTGGCGAATTTGATGGTTTTGTAAAGTCCTCCGAGAAAACTACTGTTGTGATTGAAATTAATTGAACAGTGTGGTCTTTAGTCTACAGCAAAGGGGGTTGGGGGCTGATGTTAAAGGAATGAAGCCTCCTTAAAATTATTATTTACTTTGACCCTTTCTGTTCACTGTGTTCACGTGGCTCCAGTCCAGGCTATTGTCACACTATCCCTGATGTGAAGCTGGACCAGGACCAAAAAGATGTCAAGTAAAAGTACATTCTGGGAACAAATCAGCCCACAACATGTCTGTATTTTAATTTGATCCTCTTGCAAACGTGTACAAAAGAGCCTGATTCCCTTTTTGGGATGAGAGCTGATTGCTGAGTAAGTGTGGTTCTATCTTTTTCACTGATCTAAAGATGTAACAGAAGCCAAACATACATAAATGTGAAAGATAGTGATAGAACAGGTTTGAAAGTTTGGTCCCCCAGCTTTAATGACCCATTTAGTGTGCATCCTGGCCCTTCCTTCCTGCTGCTGTCAGACTGTACAACAAACAATGAGGACAAACAAACACTGCCGACCTGACCTCACATGTTGTTCATTTGTGCAATAAATTGTCAGAATGTGCAATATGGAACCACATGTGTCACTTTACATTGACACTGAACCCTAACCCTAACCCTACCCACACCCACTGCTAACATGATGCTAGATTAGAGATGTTGTTTTATTTTAATAGCTATTGTTCATTTATCGTGTGCTGTGTGCTCCTCTTTCCTACTGTTCTATAAGTTGTGATGCAACACATACATTTCCCCACTGTGGTACAAAAAAGGATCTCTTAATCTCTTACATGTGTACATACAACTATATTTCGTGCACTAGAATTTATAGTAATTTATAGCTACTCTACATACCAATGTTTATTATGCTAAAGTTGGATGTTTTATACTTGGTTTCCTCACACCATCAGGCTTTA
>JAPMNZ010949300.1:0-17044 GCA_029875035.1 Pomatoschistus microps | reverse complement strand
CTTTGCAGATTGAAATGAAAATGTCTTTCCTGTCATAACAGAATTTTTAATAATAGAATTTAAATAAAACCGTAGAAAGTTCAAGTCCATATTCCTGTTATTTTGGATATAGTTTATTTTTTATTGAATGTACAGTATATACGGGTTTGATTAATATAAAACATTTAATTTCTTGAATGTAGATTAAACAAACAATTCTTGATCACTAAATTAGTTGACAACTTTTTCAATAATCGATAAGTTGTGAATCATTGATTAACTTGTTACTAGGCGCCATATTAATCTTTTCCACCTTTAGAAATCCCAACGCTACCCCAAAATCGACAAGTACATCAAAGCAACATTAGCAGACTTCCAGAGACGCAGAACATAGCGCCTTTTCTTGACATATTTATAAGATATATAACTTAAAAAATGCCACTAACTGTACAAACTCGTTGTGTGGTATGAGGAAAAATGTCCCAAAAATACATTGTGTTTTTAGTGTATGGTCTATGCGCTGGTAAAGAGTGGGTAAGGCTGCATTCCTCAGACGTTCGGACTGCTGCGAGTGAATGCGGGGGAGGCTTGCTCTGATAACAGGTGGATTTAGGTGCTCTCATTGTCCTTCTTTAGTCGACCACAGAAACCCCTGTGACTCATACAAACAGGACAAAAAACTGTCTATATCCACGGTCTGCACTCTGAGATTATCCATTGCAAGGTGAAGCTTAACGTCACTCAAACCAAACCAGTTCAGGACAAAGCTGGACCTAAAATCAGCAGACACGATGTTAGGTGCCTCTGTTGGTGTTTCAAAGCTCTTGACGCAGAGACTGAATGACAGAGATCGTATTAACACTTTTTAATAAGAGTCATAACATTGTAGATCTGGAAATGGGGAGAGAACGTGTTTGTTTGTTTTATTATGGATAGAAAAATGTGCAAATATTACAAGTACAGTTTTTGGGAGATATTTTTTTCTACATGAAGCCTGCATAAATCAATCAGAAACATTACAGCTAAACTATAGACCAATCAATGTTTCTGGAATAAGAAAATAAAATATATATTGAATTTTGTCTTTGATTGAGAATATTATTGTATTGCTGTAGATTTGTTAATGGAAGTTGGAACAAACCCACTAAGACTAGAATGCAACTGTGCTTAAGTCACTTCGTACGTCAAAAACTCATAATAAAACAGATAGTTTTCCTTAAATCATGCCCTTTTGCATCTTTGCATGAACTTTTTTGTTGTTGCAAATAACATAAATAATTGCAGTCTTTGCAATGTGTTAATTTCAACCACAAACAATTTTATTTCTATTATTATTTGATTAATCATGCTGGCCGAGTAAGTATGCATCTAACAAGTCAAAATATAGATGAAAGATCATAATTTCAACTTTGGTAGATTGCGATTATTGAGACCTGTATAACAATTGATAAACACCAATAATGCTCTTGTTTTGTTTGTAATTAAAGTGAACAAATCTAATCAGACAAAGTGATCACCCAATAATGAGATAGTTGTGATGCATGTTTATTCCAGATTGCCAGCCCTAATTACTCGAGTTCCCAATAACCAGTGACTCCACAAACCATATCTGCGACAAATCTGAGCTCCTCTCTCCTTTCGCTACATCCTGAGCTCGTTTCTTGTTATCTCAAAGTCAGTCCTGGAAGTGGCAACAACAATAGGTTATGCTGCTGTGGTGCCAGCTCCAGACACTCGGCACGCCAAGTTACTGTAAACAAACAAGATGGAGGCCGCTTGTCACTCCAACCTGTTTACATGGATGCTAGAATTGTTCTCTGGCAGCCCAAAGTGACAGCAGAGCAAATATTTGAAACAGGAAGACATTAGGTCAGATAATTACAAGTAGCTCTTTCCTTGAGAAAATAACATCACAACACAATAATTGTTTATTTGACAAATAGATTGTTTTAAGAGAAATAATAAATGATTAGATAGGATTAAAACAAGGATAGTCACATATAAGGAACAGATGTTTCTAATAAGATTAAGACAGCATGTCATGTTGAGGTCTGGTGCCACTGATGCGGCTGCAATAAAGCAGGATAATGTACAGACAATAAATACTGAGCCCCAAAATACATTGTCTAACAAAGACCGCCTGGGAGGGGGGCAGGCTTGGATGTACTGAGGCTGCAGAGACTAGAGACTACAGCGTCTGGAGACTAGATCTACAGCGTCAGTCCTGAATCTATAGTCACAGTCATGGATCTACAGTCACAGTCCTGGATCTACAGCCTCAGTCCTGGATCTACAGCCTCAGTCCTGGATCTACAGCCTCAGTCCTGTATCTACAGCCTCAGTCCTGAATCTACAGCCTCAGTCCTGGATCTACAGTCACAGTATTGGATCTACAGCCTGTCTGTCTGTGGGAGCAGATCCCTCCAATTGGAAATTGAGATGTTCCTTGACTATGCAGGAGGGTCTAAGGACAGTGATGATTCAGTACATTTACACACTTTTTTTTGTTTACATTTATGGACAATGGTCACCCCACTCCCTATAGCCAACCTCCAGTTCCTGTAAATGTGCATGGACTGTACATTTTACCTCTCATGAATGTCATAACTTGGACATAGAAAACATGTTTATTGACAACATGGTTCACCATCGATGAGTGGTAAAAAACACTTCTTTGTGTTAAGGATCTCTGAAATATGGTCAAAATAATGACATCTCTGCCAGGTGGTGTAAACGTTCAACCAAATAGAATTCATTATCGTGACAGCCAGGCCTTTCAAAATAAAGTATAAAACAGATTGAATTAGAATATTGTTGAAAAGTCCATTTAATTCTGTAATTCAACTTACAATGTGAACCTATGATCTGTCTATGCCTTTCTCATTACACGTACAGTAGCATCTATCAAGCCTTTATTTGCTATGTTGATAATTGGCTTAAAGATTAAAAAAAACAAAAAATCTCACATTTTTGAAATAATCATCAACATCATAACAAAGGCTTGGCATGTGTCGCTTTGCATGTAATGATGATTCTATATCAAGTATTGGTTTCACATTTTAAGTTGAAGTCAGACATAGATGAACTTTTGAGTTTCACCTGCTTGTCCAGTCAAAAATTGTAGAGTAACAAGCTAATAAAGGCCGTGACAGGTCATAATAAATCAGGCAGCCGGCTCATACCTGCAGGAACAGGAGCCAGTGAGAAGAGGCTGGAGTGGAGGGCCGCGGCTCCCGTTGGCCCTGAAACAGATAAGACAGCTCTGTGTAATATGACTCTAAGTCCATGGATAAAGGCAGTTTGTCTGTTCTTGGGCCGTCTGTCCACACCTCCTGCGTAATTAGGCCTAATTATGAGAGAAAGGTCCGCTTCCCCTTCATGTTATTAAATAAGAGCCAACCCGGTCCGCCAAGCATCTCTCAACACCGGCAAGGGGCTGGCGACCTTCAGATCAAACGTGCTCCACTATCTGTACGGCCCACCTCAGCATCACCGCACATGCGAGAGGGAGGGAGGAGACTTATGATATGAGCCATCAAATGTTACAGCAGGTTGGAGAGGGGGGGCTGTTCAAATTCCTCAATCCGTATCATGTGATCAACAGCAACCCCACCTGAGCAGCTCCCTGTCAAATTTGGCCATTCATAAATAAGACATAGAGGATACGCTGATCACAGGGGGTTTATTATAGAAACTTTATAATGCCTGCCTATACACAAGAGCCATTATACGCCATAGGAACCCAAGATCTTGTGATATCGGAGTGGTTGAATATGAGATCTGAGCTGCGTGATGAAAAGCGAAGAGCAGATTACGAGTAACTTATAAGCATGCGGTCGAGATACCCTTCACAGCGAGGGACGTGTTTTAAACCGAGAGAAGCGAATGTTAATCCGGGCTGTAAGAAAACGGAATTTATTGTTCTCCTCGTATAAGCCGAATAAAAAGGCATGTGCAGCCGTCATCGCAATGTGATGAAGGCCATTTGTGACATCATTAAACTTGTATTACATCAAATCTAAAATATGCCACTGTAGTCCATCAGGCACCATTAATGATATCCAACTACTGTTTGACTGCAATTTTGTGGAGTTTTCTGTTTTCTGGAATCTTCTTCATTTCAGATTGTTTTGGTTGAAACGTTAACATTTGATTGTCCAGGGTTTGGGTGTACACAGTAGAAGCGTCTTGGATAAGCTATAGTAAATCTTATGAATCTAAAAAAATATATTATACTTGCTTCCATCCATCACACATTAAAATATACTCTCTCCACTCTAACTCTAAGCCTGAAAAGTCAAATATTGACTCACATAGCTCTTTTGTCTGAAAGTTCTGTATTTACAATAGGGCTGCAGCTAAGTTTATTTCAGTAATTTTTAAATATTAGTATTACATCAATTGTTACCGTTAATTAATCAAGTCGTTTATTAAATTGTTTTAGTTGCATATTTAATATGCATTTTAGGAAAACTACAATATCAAAAATAAAATCAGCAAAACTTATAATTATATATATGTTGGGACAAAACTGAACTTGAAATGACTGTGTGAAACAAGTCACAAGGCCATTTTTCTTTTCTTCACAAATGTTATTTGAAGAAAAAAAAAGAAAACTAAAATCATAAATATAAATAAAGATAAAAATACATTTTTGAAACTATTGTGGGAAGCCAGGTCACAGTATAGAAAGTATCCTTGGCATGAATGTTTTGTGTGCTCCTCATCCCTAACCTGTGATGCAACACTGACATTTTCTCACTGTGAGACGAATAACGAATCTCTTATTTCACGATTCAGGAGCTCATGGAGAATTCTGCTACTTTGGCAGCTAAAGGATTCGATTCCAGCCCTAATTTACAATTTACATTTGAGAGGGAAACATTATTTGCTAAATTTTCAGGAGAAATGTTGTACTTCAGTGTAAAGCTTGAATCTGCATCTATGGACAAATCTGACCTCGCTCACGGTGGAGGAAGCGCTTGTGCTGAAAGCGGACCTGCTCCATTATAAAAGTCTAGTAAGACAAACAAAGTGGGAAGTGTGGAGGACTACAGCACACGCCCTTTATTGTGTCTTTTAGTGGTGGTGTTGGGACTGGACAAACAGCCCACGTCAGATACAGACTCGAGTCGGACACAAGTGCACCAACACCCACTGTCAGTCACAGACCCAGTGAGCGGGAAGACGTGGCATTGTTCCTGTGAATGGCGTGAATGCTAAGCAGGGGCCGGGGCTGATAAGGAGTGAAGGGCTTGTGGGTGTCATTGAGGCAGTCCCTGATGGAGGACCATGTCAGCGACTTCTGCTTTAAGACCTCCTGAAGCCTTATCTGTTTGCTCTATCGCCCATTTCCTCCATAGGGTCATCTACCTGGACACTCCTGGATGAAGAGACACAAGAGGGTTGACAGCATCTTGTCACATACATCAGCAGGGATCTTATGTGAGATTTGGCCGTTCGCAACAAATATGAGAATAAGTCAAGGTTATGATCACAACAGGATGCAACAAACAACTAGAATGATGCAAGGGTTAGTAGTGAGTGACAGCACAAAGACAGGGAAATAAGTGACAGAAAGTAGTTTGGATGCTGAAAGGTGCAAGAATATTGTATTTTTACATACATTTGGCCAAAAGTGATCATCTGATTCTTTATCGATTCATAAAATGTTCCCAGCATCTTTAGTTAAGTCTACCTTTTTCACTAAAAGATTTGGTGCAATTCAATTGATTAACTAGATCTGATTCACTTAATTTATATAGCACAACTGACACAGTCAATTTTAATAAAAATATGAACTCTAAATGGAATAAAATAAATAGAAATATATAAGATAGAAATATACATACGTTCTAATAGTTATTACAATTCTAATTTAAACTGAATTAAAAGCCAAAACTCCACAATAGACAACTCACGCAGTGTTAAAAGCCAGAGAATCAAAAGTATAAACACAAACTACTATTGAGAACAATGCAAATAACATGTCTTAAATGGTCCTTTTCGTATTTTTTTGTTGTAGTCTGAGACGTTATGATGCTTTGTCTTAAACGCACACCAAAGCTATGAACAAAAGTTCAATGTTTTCATCAGTTTGATGATGCCTTGTAGCACAGAGCTAACATTCACTTTAGCTAAACACCACTTTACTGCAAACAATGTCTCCGAGTGATTGTTCTTTCATGTTATTTGATGAATGTAAAATTTGAAATACCAAGTGGCTCAGAGGGAACTCCTCTGAATGTGGTCTGAAGTGGATGTTTTCATCAGCCTCATTCTCTCGTGCTTCTGCTCAGAGCAAAAACAAAACATGCGCCGCTGAGAAAGGACCCCAGGGTGACTGCTTTAGAGGTCCTTCAAGCTGCCTGTACAGAAATCCTCAATCTCTTTATTATTGTGAAATCATAGCAACTGCGCCAATTTGAGAATCATTTGCGCAAGGTTTACTCCTTTCTTTCTTCCTAATACGTCATAATTTCGTAACATATGTATATACTTTTTCTGTAGTTAGTAAAACTGCCTAAATTAGCATTGTGTGGCAAGTTACTTTGAAACAAAAAAAGTTATTTATTACTAATTCAATACTTCCTAGTTTAGTTTAAATCTACTTTTTAAGTAAGAAAGTACCGTGCTTGATTATTTAGAAAGCAATCTAATTAGGCTGCAGTCACTAAGTAATTAGATTCTAACTGAGTTACACAATGGATCAAACAATGGACAACCTTATTTCTTGAGTTGCTACTATTGAGATTTCCTTCAGTTGAATTTTATATAATTAAGATGCAGACTACAGTCTATGTGATGAGAAATTATGTTGGACTTGTATATAAGTTTATATCTTATTTATAAAAGATTACTTATAACTACTTAATTGGTTAATTAATAAGTATATAGTCGAAAGCCAAATCAAAAACGACATATACAATAACATACATGAATATGGATGTTAGTAGCTAGTTGTTGCTATAACCTATAACCTCATAAACATAAGGACACAAAGTATGTAGAAAACGTCCCAGAGCATGCAAAAACAGGGGAGTCTTTTCATCCTTCTCAGTCAAAATGAGAAAGGCAGTGCGGAGAACAGGACAGTAATCCATAGAGCACACAGAGCCCTTTCATAAGAGTGGTGGGAGAGACTTTTATTTGTCCATTCCTATCATGGAGAAAGCGGGTTTCAAGCTCGACTAGGTCTGAGCTGGAAGATTAGATGAAACCAGAGTGTTTTAAACCTCCTCTGCAGCCCTGGATTAGTCCCCTGTATCCCCTCAGCCTTCTGAAATGAAACAATCACCAGTACAAGGCCACTGCATCAGTGACTGCTATGTCCGCGTAATGGGGTAAAAGAGAAACAAAAATGTGCTTTATTGAGGAATTCAAACAAGTGACATTTTCTAAATGAGAAACACACATCCATGTGATAATGACAAGCCAAATGGGTTTCGGAACGACACACAGCGACAGGAATTAAACTATTCTTTCATGATTTTCTATTTTTAGCATGTTTCTAACAGATTCTGATTTATAAGCTCACATTAAATCCTATTGACAGTACACTTGGTACACTTTTAATTGTACAAAATGATTTAAATGTTTGAGTTTATGGCCCATTGCAATACAGTACACATTTGATATTCGGCATAGAACTTCAGGTGTGTTCAGGGTTAGTGTAGGGTTTGGCCATCATCATGGTATGGATTTTGACCCTCATCTGATGTCCTGACTGGCTCCTGGCTGACCCCTCCCTGACCAATCCAGTAGGACCTGAGAGTGACTGCACAACCAGCTTAGAGGGCTGGGATGGACTAGTTTGGGCTTTTTGATGGTATATCAACCCGATAATGCAACATGTAGCAGACCTAATGCTAGGCCCAGAGCCTTCCAGGTCCTCTCTCTCAAGACATCTCTACTTGGGGTATAATATTTTCTGTTATGTCTGAATGTATCTTGTAATATAACAATTATCAGGCAACATCATAGGATAAGTCCTGAGCCACGTGCCAGCTTGGTTCTCGCTCTGTAGTTTGAGTCCTGGATCTATAGCCCGTCCGTCTGTGTGGAGCGGATCCCTTTCTCAATGTGGACCTCCTCGAAGTTTCTCAGTTTTCTCCCATTGGGTTTTAGAGTTATTCCTTGCCGATGCAGGAGGGTCTGTTAGACTGTTAGTGGACCAAGAAGGACTGTGGTGATGATCCAGGACACTCTACTTTCTACTACATGTATGGACATTTATCAACATTCATGGACATTGGTCAACTCCCCCCTATGGATCAATACACATGTGTTCTATATCTTTTGTGCTTGAACTGTTTCATTCTCTAATCTGTGTTGTTGATTTTGACAGTTTTGCTAAGTCCTCTGAAATAACTACTGTTGTGATATAGGGCTATACAAGAATACATTGAATACATAGAAATTGAACTTGATGGTATACCAGTCCACCAATTCATAATGTACCAATACCCACTATGCCAACAATGTAACAGCTTTTTTATACCATTGTTTTACTCTCTAAAATCTTGACTATGATGGAATGGCTCTAACTCGTGAGCAGATGCTGAAACATAAGGAACCCCCAGAGTGAGTTTGAACTAATTAGTCCAAATGGATGAACCTGGACACTCACCCCTTTGCAGGAGGTGGTCACCGTGTACCCATCCCATCCCCATCAAGTTCATCAATTATTCTTACAGTCTCAGCTTACCCATGGGTATGGAGTCGGGACGGAGCTATGCCAGCAGTCTCCTTGTTGGTCGGTGAAGGAGAAGAGGTGACAGACGGAGAAACGTGATGGGCTTAGGGTGTGGGTTCTGTATCATGCCTCCGACGCAGGAGTTGTAAGGAAATCCCCGGAATCTCACTTTTGGTCCAGCCGCTTGGCCGTGGGGGCAGGCAGGTCACTTTACAGCTCATCACCAAATTAGAAAGGCGGGTCAGACGGAGCAGCAGCCAAAATAACCACACACAAGGTCAAAATAGACAGGAGATGTAGCATACAGTCTGCAGGCACCCGCTCATCAAGAGTCTTTCTCATCATGTCAAAAATGTACAGTGTGGCTAAAAGATCAGAGGAAGTGTAGGTCAAAGACGGCAATGAATCAACTGGGGAAATTAGATGATGTCATTGAAATACATGGACCAAATGGTAGAATCTTTCGTTTTAAAGGAGAAATATTATGCATTATTTTTGCCTGTTTAAGATTATTTACTTTGTCATTTCATGTCTTAGAATGTGAAATAATAATCTACATTAGAAAATACATGGTTAAAAAAGGCTCCCAATGCTACCACTAGAGGGAGGAGTTGAATTTGTCTTTTTCCCAAATTTGAATAATATCAACAAACCTGTGTGATTGTAAAGAACATAATTGTACATGAGACATTTCCAAAACTAATTTAGAGTCAATATCTTTGTTTGTTGCAGAAAACTGCTCTAAGCATGTCGTCATAGATACAAAGACAGCAAACTAGTAGAGAACTTAGAACAAAGCAGCCAGACTTCTCACTGGTTTTAAAAGACAGGGGCACATCCTGTTTGGCATCCTCCACTTGACTCCCTGCATGTTTTATAATTCAATTTAGGATTTTAGGTCTAGCAAGTTGCATATCTGATCTTTTAACCCCCTACAAGCAGGTTCCAGTTGGTAGTCCCAAGGTCTGATGCACACTGGGGTAGTCTTACACAGTTTTTTCCAATGTGGTTTTACTGCAAATGGCAAATCAATTCCTGAATCTTGAATCCAAGGTTGAGGCTCTGGAAGAAAGGTGATCGAGCATTCTCAGTCCGGGCCCCTGGACTCTGGAGCAACCTGCCAGAGGAGATCAGGCCCGCACCATCAGTACCACTGTCAAAACCCCACTGTTTTCAATTTCCCTTTTTGTAATACTTATTTGTAAATAATTTGTGTATCTTCATTTTTTCCCCAGATTATTTCCCTATTGTTCTTACAGTGTTTTATTAATAATCTGCACTGCCTTTTATTGTCATGAAGCACTTTGCAAACTCGTTATATTTAAGGTGCTATATAAATATAGATTATTATTATTATCATATCATTACTTCACATGTTCCTCTATTTCTGGGAGTAAAGTTTGGGTGAAAGTTTTGAAGCATAAGTCACCAAGGGATGTGTGTTTTTCTAAGGCTGTTTTGCAGGTGGTAATGAAGAGATCTCAGAGAGGGTGAGGAGTGACCGGTTCGCCGGTTACATTTTAGGAGGAGAACAAAACAATGATTCAGTGCAGAGCGGAAAGCAAGAAAGCAGATGCACAATCCCATATCTGCTATAGAGACATCCTCCCTGAATGAACGGAGGAAGGAGGCCCGTCCAAGTGTAAAGTTAATAATGTTATCAGCTCTTCTTCAAACTCCTCTGAATATGAGGCCGTTTCTCATAGTAAGGTCAACGCACAGCACGGTGTTATCTGACCCCCAATTCCTCCCAAAAGCAAATAAATGTCACTCAAACCAGCTATTGTTTAGACATATTCGTCCAAAAGCAACACTTCACGTTCCGTAAAACAGTCCACAACATTTCTAGGTTATAGGAATTTGTTTAAATCGGCAAAAAATATCATGATAATGTTGTGGTCTGATTTGTTCATAATATTTCACCTTTACAAAGCTCTTTCTGTTTGGACATACCCCAGGCATTATTCATGTAACAAAAAGGTACCCCAGCTTTCAATCATAACAAATATAGTCACAAATTCACAATCAGTCTTTTAGAAACCATTTACAGTATATTTTACACCATAATCCTCTCAGTCCCATGTAAAAAATGGATCCAGACATATAATATAATGGATGTAATATATAATGGATAAAGACAGGCTAAGATGTCATAGGTCTGCATAAACAAACTGGAGGCGAGTTATTTGAGACACAGCCGCCTCTTTGAGCAGACTCCTTATGTACAGTAATGATAGTCTTCATTCTGCTGCTGCATGGGCCCATTCGTCATATGGGACAATGAGGCCAAAGGGCGAAGACTACTGAGCTGGTTATGTACATACAGGCTTTAGGTTTGTGTGTGTCACTCTTTGGGAAAGTCTGATAACATTTGTTTAGGAAATACAAGGCTGAGCTAAAAACGAAGGGTGTAACTTTAGGGGAACTCTTTGGCACTGAATGCATGGCTGTTATAGCAACAGTACATACATGCATAGTTCAGACATGGAGGCTAAAGTTGCAGACACACCCTTTCATGCACATTCCCACCTGCCCCCACTCACATGCAGAACATGCCACACAAGCCATCTTTCATCTTATCACTGACCAGCAAATAAACACACAGCGACATAACTGCGCTCCATGGGCTGAGCTTACAATACACTCAGCAAAAGGGGCTCAAGTTTGGACCAACTCACTGAGGTTTTATGCCAAACAGGAAATACTCACTCAATCAGAGAGGTAACGACAGCACCCACTGGGTGAGCCATGTGCTCCACATAACCTGTCCATCTCTGTGTCAGCACTTCCACTGGGTTTTATGGAGATGTATTCACAGGGACATCAGCTGGACTCTCGGCCCATGACAAACCAGACTGATCTATATTTTAAATTATGATACAAAATGAATAATTATAACAATAAATACTGAGTTTATTTTACCTTTTCATGCAAAAAAAAAAAATGACATTGAAACATGACATGTCCACTCCTCTATCATGGTCTGGAAGAGGGTTCACTCTGAAGTCCAAAAACAGACACTGTTGGAAATAAAACATGCTTTATTCGAATGAGTCTTGAAAAAGTAGAATAGTGAGAGCAAATCTGACCACAACATACTGTCTTCATTAGAAAACATGTTTCTTTTGAACACTTGACATATAAAATCTTGGGTTTGAGTGAGTCACTCTTTGAGCTGAGAGCTGATTGGCTGGTTCTTGCATGTGAAAACTCAAGATAGAACCAAACGTTTTTGAAAAAACTAATAGATGAATTTGAAGTGATAGTTAAAAAATGTTTGGCTTGAAAGTTAGACACCCCAGCTTTGGGGTGACCTGATTTAAATCATAATCATATTTGAATGCTTTCTAGTAATTCTCATCTGAAACTTCTAAGCATCTATTCTTCCCAAAAACATACATATACCGTCCTAATTTTAAGAGCACTTCTCCAAACAGGTTTTGACAAAGTTTTTAACAAAACTGAGGCGATTGAGGGCAACGCATTAAACCTTTATATCAACACTACACTTCCTTTAGGCTAATAGAAAACCAGTTTTATCAAACACTTCCGAAACCCAACAATGATCAAACGCAGATATGACATCAGGCTGCAATTGTGCCGATAATAAAGGTGCAGCGATGACATACAAATGAGGTCATCAGACTGAACCAATTATCAGCTGTTTTCATGGTGTTATTAGTCTTCTTCACATATCTACACCATACACTTTTTGTTCATGCTATAAAAAAAATACTATTTTGTGGTGTATGCAATTATAACTATTTTGAAATATGTGAGGTTATAACTCTTGAAGCTTCCAGGAGTAATAAGACAGCTTCCTGTGTGGCAAAAAAAAAATAAAAAACCTGCCCAAATGATTTAAGACTTGAGGTTACCAGTTGTAATAACCCGTTTAGCTAGAACTGGGGAGTCCAACCACAAATAAATAACGGCATTAAACTTCAAGCAACGGCGTGTGCGACATAGATCCACGGGTATTGTAGATAAGCCGAAAGCTACCATAGCTCCATCACAGCCTGGAGATAAGGTCAGCAGCAGCCATGTGTATTGAGTTTGGGCTTTTCCTGGGGTATCCTGTTCTTATCATGGGTCAGATAAGAACATTTCACAGACCCTCACCTCTGCGCAGCAACAAAGAGAGCTCGTCTTCCTAAAAAGAGTTGACCACTAGCTGTTCCAACAGGCTGCAAAAACAAGCTGAAAAGGGAAGTAGCTTTGAGAAACAATTGCACAATGGTACATATTTTTCAAGCTCTTTGCTGTAGATCTATGCATCACTGTGAACAAAAGTTATTTCAAAATAGCGATGCTGACTATAATTACAGTGTATATTTAGAACTACTTTAAAGTCAATGTGCGTCTTTGGAAAGGATTAACAGAGGATTTAAAAACAAACCTGTAGTAAATGGAGGAGAGAAAGTGATGCCTTCAGCACCGAGCAGGAAGTGTGAGAGAGGTGTAGGGTCGGAGAGTGTTTTGTCTTATACCATGATTGAATTGTGTTTATGTTCGAACGGTTTTGTTTTTGTATAATCTTTGGACAATTTGGTTCAAAATCTCTGCGTTTCTGTTAAATGGGTGAGGAGGGTTTGGAAGTGTATGAGTGAAGCTTCATCAAACTACTTTTCAAAACATGTGCGTGTATCTGTGTCTGCCATTTTGTTTTGTGGAATTGTGTGGAACAGGTTTTGAAATTAACACCTTGATTGATTTGATATCGCTATATGGCTATGTTGTATTTGAAGTTGCCAGACCAGACAAAGCTGAGAGTGGCAAATCCAGCAGAGCAGCTTTTAGACCCACCTGGGCTTATAAGTTTTGAGTGGTCTTTTCCTACATGAGCCGTCCCGAGCCTGTGCATCTCATCAGGGCCCTGAAGGCATCTCTGGATGACAGCTCCTGAGCCTGAAACTGGCAGAACAACAGAGCAGTCATAATTGGCCCCTATTCATTTCTTAGGGATAATCCTCACCCAGGTTTAGTCTTTTTGTTGGTAGCCTCAGTTTTTTGAATGTTTACACAAGACTTGTATCGGTTTCTCCTCCTCCTGAAGCTTTCACCCCAGATGTATGTTTTAGGTTGTGCTCCCTCAGCATGGCTCAAGACCTCAAGTGACAAAGGCCCATGAATGTCTGACTCACAGACAACTGTCAGCATTCAATGGACTGGATTAAGCTGGAGCGTCGATTCGAGCGCACCCTGACATGTTGACATGTTCCACTAAGTGCATTTCAAGGTGGATTTAGCCCGTTTGCTCAATTGTGAGGGACACAGGAGACACAATTGCTAAATAGGGTGGATATTCCTGTGTCGGGACTCGGGAGGGCCGTGTCTGGGTTAGGCCCGACACAGTCCTCTCTCTGATGGTGAGTGCGGCTGCTACGGATCCTGAGGAGGTTCAGGGGTTTCGGAGAGCCCCGTCCTTAACCAAACAAACACACTGGAATTTGTGCCATTGTTGGTGCACAAGGCTGAGTGACAGGGCTGCAGAGCAGGGCTGCCTGTCAGCAGAGACAGACAGGGTCAAAGCATGATCACCCTTATGACACCAGCACCAAAGATGAGCCTGTTCAATCATACAGACAGAAGTAAGAACAGATTATAGAAAATATACAAACTTTTAATAAAACACACATATCGAAAGTTCATAAATATTTTAATAGTAAAGCTTTATTGTTACATAAATTATGTTAATCATCAAAGTATTCTCTATTTACAACTGTAAAGTTCTTAGCCAGTGGACATCAGACCTGCACTCCCCAGTTTGGGCTTAAGTGCAAGTCATCATTAACTGGACTAAAGGATAGGTGAACCCTGACCTCCAGGCTGAGGAATCAGCTTAGACACACGAAAAACAGCTCCAGAGACCGGAATGGAAACAACAGGAAAAAACATTTCAGATGCACAAGATGTAAAGGTAAAAAAAGAATATTACTCCATGCAAATGTACACAAAGTAACAGAGTAGCTGAGCAAAAAACTGAGAGGAAATGGAGGGTTTAAAGCAAACAGACATTACAGTTACACCAATGACTTCCCTCATGTTGCTGTGGGCCACTCTGGGGTCTCTGAAGTGCCTCGTTAAGCACAGGAACACGGACTCAATTACCACAGGCAAACATGGAGCTGTGTGGCTGCACCGGTTGGCTCTGTCCATCCCACCCTCCCTCTGACCCTGCCCCTGTGCCCCTGCCATGCAGCCTCATGTGAGCCCTCCGTGCTCAGAGTGATAGAGTCAAGCTGTTCCCGCTGAGAGGAGGTCAGGGTCCTTCAGTCAGCACCTCGGCCTATACACAGCACACAAGAATCTCCCTCTGTCCCTCCCCAGCCCCAAAACTCAAACTCAGCGCTCTTTCTGCAACGGTCCAAATAAACCTGCAAGTTTGTTCATTCTCTCTCTCCGTCTCTGGCACTCTGTCACTCCCCTCATCAAAGCCATTAATCAGACTGGACAGATTAGACTTCAAATACAAATAAAGGACTCCCACAAGCCACTCTGGTCCACCAATTTTTGTGGAAACCCACATATTGACAGCTCTAATGCTTCTCTACCAAGGAAACCGACAATTGGTTGAAGATGTTCAAAATTGGCCAAACGAACTGCCACTGTTCCCTTTTCATTTATGTAAAGAAACCATCTGATCTTGGAGTGCTAACTCTTTATGGCCAGTCCTTCATCCATACAAACATACCGCAGATAGCCCTTATCAGCTTGGCTCCACAAAAGCCTCTGACTGTCAAGCAAGAAGTTAATAACCTTAAAGGGATTAAGAGGATTAAATGCATCAGATGAATGTTGTATTCAAAAATGCCTGGGCATGGATCACTGCAGTAAGACATGGAGGGCAACAGTGCCATCTTTAGGTAGAAAGGAGTAGTGTAGTTAAAGTTGAGCCCAGTTGTCTGTGGTTTAGGATTGCTGTCTCCTCTTGCCCTCAGCTGCTTTCTGTGCTGCCTGGTTAGGAGTAGTGCATGTTGGGGAAAAGGGCCCTGTGGTTTTCTGGACTTGTAGTGGACCTAAACAGAGTGGGGTTCCCCAAGTTGACTGGTCTGGCTGACTGACAGCAGCCTGCTGACTGTTTGTGTGTGTCCATGGGAAATGGGGCGGTGTCGCTGTGCTGAAGGCCCTGGGGCCATCCATCAGTGTCATGGGGGTGTGGAGGCGAGGGGGTGTATGGTATGTGTCACCTCCAAGACTAATGGACAGGAAGTACAGCCAGAGAAACAACAATATTTGCAGAATATTCAGAGAAACGTTTGGGTTTGGACTGTGTTAGTTCTATGGTTTCAACAAACACTTAAACATGGCCTCCATCCTGATCGATGATGCTGCTTATTTATAGACGCTCACTTCAGGGCCAAAAATGTATATGCATGAAAGAGAAATACGCATTAATCTTCCCACAACGTGCCATTGACAATTGTCTGATGGTCATTTAGTTATTGCAGAGGAGAGGGAGAGAGAGGATGCCTGTGTGCTTATGGGCCGAGGGGACTTAACCTCAGCAACCTGTGACCGTGGCGTCCAGTCCAGAGCGCTTCGTGATATGGACCTTTGTCACTTCTTCAGCACAAGTCGGGTGAATGCCAACAGTGTTCAGAAGGTCAGCGTATGTAGCACCACATCTGGTAAAAAAAATAAATAAAAAGATTTATATGGGATTTAAAATGTAGAATAGAGTGCGTGTACAAAGCACCAGTGAAAACCGAATTCTCCACCTTTTCCCAATTACATTTGATAAAGAGGTGCATTCTGAGGTGCTAGTGCTGGTTCTACTGCAGTTGAGCTGCATGTGCTCACGACCAATCAGATTGGAATGATACATAGGGCAGTGATACATTTGCGAGGGAAATTAGAAATGTATTTGGACAGATACAGCACACTCACTCATGTGTTTGGGTAAAACTTAAAGGAATCACAGTGCTTTTAGGAGCACTGCAGAAATTAAATGATGAGCAGGTGTGAATATCAAATGCCAAAAGTAAACCTAACGTGTGATTATTTTCAGATTTTGGACAAACTCCATGGTTTGTAAACACAGTCACTATACAACTTACTGGACGCCCAGAGCGAAGCCTTGTGTGACTTCTCCTGCATTTGGGCCAGTGAAATGCAAACCCAAAATCTTCTGCTTTTCCCCACGCTCGCATACAACCTGGAAATGTACAATAATACATGTTCAGCTGCTTCATACATCCCTCAAAATACACAAATGGAGTACAATAATGTCATTACATACCTTTAGATAACACTGACTAGCATCCCGCTCTGCAATAGTGAATTCCAGGGGTTTGTAGAATGCATGATAGACCTGGTATATAATGGAAAATCAAATTAGATGTAGCACTTATGACTTTACAAAACAGG